>MU853401.1:999745-1020437 GCA_033297235.1 Trichocladium antarcticum
CTAATAGTAGCAGCACTAACCCCCCCCCCGCTAGGAACAATGTAGATTAGGCGATATTAAGGCTATACTCGATAGTATAGTCGCCCTAGTTAGCCTAAATAAGAAGAACATCGCCTAGGGAATAGTAAGAGAGATCCTAGCCTAGGTATAGAGCGCTATTAACTAGCTATAGAGCGCTAAAGGAGGCCTGGAAGGCCTTAACTATATAACTATAAGGAAGATCGTCGCCGAGGAAGTGTAGGCCGCGCTTACAAGCGCCCTAGCTACTACGAGCGCGGGACAGGGTCCTAACCGCTCCTAGGTAACGATCGCGGTAGGAGCCCTAGCGCCCTAAGCGCAACCCGCAAAGGCGATCCCCTAAAGGATCGCTAAGGAAATCCTTGTCCGAGGTAACGGCCTACTAGCTAACCTTACGAAAAGAACCCCCCTAGAGATTATCTAGGCGATTAATAACTAGTCTATATAGAAAGGAGTAGTTACTATAAGGAAGCTCCTTAGTAGGGATACTATTATTACCTTTAGGGATAAAGTAGCGAAGGAATAGTATACTAAGAACAACTAGTAGATCCACTAAGCGTTTAGAGAGTAGGCGAAGGAAGCTTGCAGGACCTTCGTAGTGCTCCTAAAGGGTCTAACGAGGTTAGAGATCTAGGGAGTTACTAAAGCGGAGTTCGCCTAGGGACTAGATTTCCGTATAGTAAATATAGTTAAGTTTAGGATCCCTAGTAAGCTAGAGCTTACAAGAGCGACGGTACTAGTAACCTTCGAGAGCTAAGATAAAGCGAGAGTAGCGTGCGACTTCGGAGTTATCTAGGACGCCCGAGTACTGGACTATAAACCGTACTAGGTAGCGCTCGAGCCGAAGTAGTGCTTTAAGTACTAGAAGTAGGGATATATCTAGAGGTACTGCCCGAAGGAACCCCTATATAGAAGATATAGGGCGAGGGCCTACGGAGCAGGAGGAAAGGAAGGGGAGGCCTAGTGCCCTACCTACAAGGGCTACCTCCTGCTAAGGTGCCCGGCGTACGGCGGAAAGTACACTAAGTAGTCGAAGGAGTATAGGGAGAGGGTAAGAGCGCGGGAAGGGGCTAAGGAAGCGTACTAATATAGGCCTAGAACATTCGAACCTACTAGACCGGAGCCTACGAAGCTACTGTTTGTATTTATACGCTAAGGCGTAGAGGAGGAGGATAGGGAGGGATACTAGAGGGTTAGAGCGAAGAGGCCTAGGTTCCTAATACTAAAAGGCCGCCCTACCGTAGTAAGCAAGGATATATCGTAGAGCTAACTATAGTTCGGCCCGGCTATAGCCCTATTCGCGTCGGGACCGCTGCTACTATAGTAATAGTACCGGGGATCCTAAGGATCCTAGGCGGAACCCCTAAGCGCCTAGGAAGTACCTAACATATAGGCTACTAGTGTCCTAAGTATATAGAACACCTAGCCTTAGGGTCTACTAGTAGCGGCAACTATCCCCCTAACCTAAAACGAGCCGGAGGACGAAGGTATAGCTAGCAGAGAGGATAATCTTTAAAACTATACTCTAGAACACTAGAGGCGTAAAGTAGAATATAAAGATTCTACTAGAGGAGGCGGAGTTCGATATAATCGCGGTCTAGGAACTATAGCTTAGTAAGCAGGGGGTAGCCTACTGCCCCTAGAGCTTACGGTACTACCTAGTTTATATATAATAGGGAAAAGCGGCGATATACATATATAAGAAGTTCAACATCAGACAGTAGGAATATAAGGCGAGCGTATAGTAGTGTAGGGTATAGTTCCTAGAGCTAGGGAGGAAGGGTCTAGAGCTCTAGTTAGTATATAACAACTATATAGTAGACAAGACTATCCTAAAGAGCCTCCTAGCCTATTAGGGCCTAGCCTACGCTACAATCCTAGCGGGAGACTTTAACCTCTAGAACCTAGTCTAGGACGAGTTCAGGCAATATAAGAGGAAGTCTAAGGAGCTCCTTAAGCTAGCTTATAAGTAGGACCTAAGCCTATAAACCCTATAGGGTATAGTTACAAGAACCCCTATAGGAGAGCAAAGGGGCAAGACGTTAACGATTAACTATATCTAGGCCTTAATAGACCTAACGACAACGTATTTAGGGAAGAAGATCAGGGGAGGGTCGGACTACTACCTATAGGTGCTCGAAGTAAAGCTTAACGGCCTATTCCTAAAGGAGAAGGCGCTAGAAGGGTAGAACTAGAAGAAGGTCTCGGAGAAGCTAATAAAGGTAGAGGTAGCGTACTTGCTACTAAGGATATAGCTCGACAATAGAGGACCGGAGGGGCTAAAGGCAAAGATTAAGACGAGAAAGGGGCTAGAGGAGGTGTTCGAAGAGCTAGCTATAGAGCTAATAGCTATCGCCTACGCGATAGCCCCTAGGAGGAAGGAATTAAGGGGGAGGAGCTCCCTATAGTAGATAGGTAAGGTAGAGGAGGCGTCAAAGGCGGCGAAGGAGGTAGAGAGGGAGCTCTAGAGGACCCCTACGTAGTTCTATAAGGAGAAGCTAAACGAGAAGTAAAGAGAGCTAGTAACGGAAATAGCGGAAGAGAAGAGGCGCTCCTAGAGGAAGACGATCGAGGAAGCTAGGGAGGAGACCCTATAGTAGCTCGAGCGTTAGGCAAGGCTTAGGAGCTTCCTCCCCCCTAAACTACCGAAACTCCCGGCCCTAAAGGGCCTAGATAGTAGCCTAGATCTAACGACGTACTAGAACAAGGCGGAGGCGCTTACGAAGAAGTTCTTCCTAAGCCTAGGGGTAGACCTTAGCGATATCTAGGACCCGGACCTTAAGGAGGAGTAGGAACAGGGGTTTAAGGTCTAGGAGCTTATAAGCTTCCTAGCGATAGAAGCGGTATAGGATAAAGCGAGCCCGTAGAAGGCCCTAGGGGAGGATATACTCCTAATAGGATTCCTAAAGGCGTACGGCTAACCGCTAAGCCAGATCCTCGCAGCCCTAACTACAAGGTACCTATAGCTAGTATAGTTCCTAGCTACGTTTAAGAGAGCTAAGACAGTAGTCCTATAGAAGCTAGGAAAGACACCTAACATATACTATACCCTAGGAGGTTACTACCCTATTGCGCTACTCCTGACTATAGGGAAGGTGATCAAGGTAGTAGTAGCAAGAAGGATTATAGTAGCGGTAGAGGTCTATAGGCTACTCCCTACTGAGCAGATAGGCAACTAGGCAAGTAGATCGACCGAGCTAGCGGTCCGACTAGTCGTGGCCTAGGTCTAGGAGGTATAGCGCTAAGGCGCCTTAGTATCCCTCCTACAACTAGATATCGCTAGAGCCTTCGATATAGTTAACTACGTTAGACTACTAGCTACGCTCTAGGAGCTCGGCTACCTAAAGTAGATAGTACTCTAGGTATAGGAATAGCTAACGGACAGGGTCGCGATCCTCTATTTCGATAGGAAGGCAATAGATAATATCCTAGTTATAGCGGGGGTGCCCTAGGGGTCCCCCCTATTACCCGTCCTATTTATCTTATATATTGTATTACTATATAAGGACCTAAAGAGAGAGTACCTATACCTTAGTATAGCGGGCTTCGCCGACGATACGAACCTGCTAGTGTTTGGAAAGTCGGCTAAGGTAAACATCCGCTAACTCGAGCGAGCGTAAGGAACCTGCTTAAAGTAGGCGGGAACGTAGGGAATAGCGTTTATAGCGTAGAAGTACAAACTAATCTACTTTAATAAGAACCGAAGATAGTAGCTAGACCTAGCTAAGCTCGCCCTCCTAGATAGAGGTAGATATATAGATATTAAACTAGTTAAGTCCGCTAGGTTCCTTAGGGTCTAGCTAGACTAGAAGCTCTTATAGTAAGCGCACCGCGGTGCGGTTAAGAAGAAGCTTGCTACCTAGGAGTTCGCGCTAACGAGGATCGTGGCGAAGACGTAGGGCCTAAGCCTCGCGAAGGCCCGGGAGGTGTATACGAAGTGTATAAGGAGCGTAGTAGTATATAGAGCGGCAAGCTACTATGTCCTAACTATAGTTAGTAAAGGGAGCAAGCTAAAGGGGATAGCCGAGAAGCTAGCGAAGGACTAGAGCAGGGGCCTCTACGTAGTAGCAGGAGGCTATAGAACTATACTAATTAGGTACCTAGAGACGGAGGCCTAGGTCCTACCGGTAGACCTCTACCTGAACAAGCAGCTAGCTAACTTCGAAGCTAGGATATACGAACCACTCCTCTAGTTAGGGGAGGGACTAGGGCGCCCCCTGGTTATAGTAGCGAGCTTGATCTAGGAGGCGTATACTAAGCTATTTAGGAGGTTCTAGAAAAGGAGCAGGAGAACGTAAGGGAGGAAGCCTAGGCTAGGCCTATAGGGGCTAATAGCGGTCGAGAGAGTAGTAGCTATAGCAAACGAGTAGGCTAAGTAAAAGTAGAAGATAGGGAAGCTTAAGAATAAGACCCTCGATATAGATAGAGTAGTAGAACTCGCTTAGTAGGAGCGCAAGATAGCGGCCCGGGAAAGGCGCGCCGCGCTTATAACAAGAGCAAGAAGACCTACGTACCGCTTAGTAGACAAGGACCCCCCGATATAACTATTTACAGACCTTGCCCTTAAGAGACACGAGGGTCTAAGCAAGGCTTAGAGCTCCCTGCTCGCCTAGGCGCGTAGCAGGGACATTAGCCTCTAGGAGTACCTAAATAGGGTAAACGTCCTAGAGATCACTATACTATACTGCAAGTACAGCGAGGGCAAAGAAACGATCGAATACCTAGTAGTATAGTACAAAGATCTACCAAAGTATAGAACCTAGGAAGAGTTATAAATACAGTTACAACAGGATCTATAGCTTGTCTTACGACAAGCTATATAGCTATATAGGAGCTTAGTAAAGGTAGTTATTAGCTGGTTAATAGATTCGGGGCGCCTGACGGAGTATAGTATAGCTCGTAGGCTATAACTAGAAGCTACAATAGCCGCGAAAGCGGCCAAGAGTAGCGGAGAGGGTACAGGAAGTGCCGAATCGAGCCGCTAAGGGAGATAGGGGCTACCTTTTATACGTAGTATAATGGATTCAAAGCGCTAAAGTAGAAGCGTAGGCAGGGGTTTTTACCAGGCCCTCTGTTTAGGGGGTACGGTTTCCTTTGTATATAAACCAGTAGCAGGACCGGCGCGCCGTAAGGCATATCGGAGTACGAATAAATAAAATATATAACTGTGAAAAAGCTATGTATAGCTCTAAAAGCCTATTTCCTCAGGGGAGCCAATGGATACCTAATGCTATGCTAAGACTAATCTGCCCCTGAACCCCTGAGTGGGTTCATCTAATATCGCCACCATGGTCCCACTTTGCCACAGTGGGTTCAACAGATCTAATAGCTATTTTGTATAACGGACATAGTTTCAAAATACATTGGCAAGCGCAGATATGAGTTTCGGCAAGAGGGGGGACCATCGTCTTCCACCGTTTTCGTATTTCTCTCCACGAGTCAGTGCTGCGGCCTACATGTTGACCAACTGCAGTTCCACCGCCCCCAGATCCCCGAATGTCATCTCGATCCATCGCAAATTTACTTGGTGCTTCGAAGCCCCGATGCCCTCGCCAGAAGAGCGGCACATACGGCAGCGGCAGCGACGGCGGTCGATGTCGCGAACGAGTAGCGCAGCCCATCGTAGAACACATGGCGCACCCTGAGCTGCACATCGGGCGGGAGTGTCTTGATAGCCGACACGGAATGCCGGATCTCGTCAATAACCTGCATCCAGTCAACGCGTAAGTACCCTGCCGGTTACTCGTCACATGCGCGTACATGGTCTTGTGCTGCAAGGAAAAGGGGCGTACTGTCCATTTTTCTTCCATCTCGCCCAAAGCATCCGGAAGCCGGACGCTGAGCGTGGTTTGCACAATGGCGGATGTGATGGCAACGCCATACACAGTCCCCAGAGAGCGAATCAGATACGTGGTTGATGCGGACACGGCGTGATCTGGGAACAGAGGTGAGCAATCCGGACGGCCACAGACACTTCCGTCGACTGGCGCCTTACCTGCATGGTCGAATGTTGCAAGCGAAGTGAAGAGGATGCCCGGGTACACGATCCCTTGGCCCAGATTGGCTGGGAATATGTACACAAGGTACTTCCACGACGAGTCCTCAAAGCCAAGGGATGTCACCAGGGCGTTACCGATCACCATGAGAATCGCGCCCACCCTTACGAGGGTCACCAGCTTTCCCCATCTCGACATGACGACGCCGGCAATGAGACCGCCAATCGGGGTTGCCAGGGATGGGATCGCCAGCCGAGCGCCTGCAGTTGTCGCCGAGTCAAGCAAGACAACCTGGAAAAAGAGGGGGAGGTTGAAGAGATACTGTGACGGGGGTTAGTGCGTGCTCGTGCCGTGCCGTATGAATTCGGTGTATCCCAGAGTACCCACCGCATATGCAGACAGTCCCACGCAGATGTTGCAGCATTGAATCAAGCCAGGGAGTTTGCCGTGGAGTAGTCGGAGGGGGATGATGGGGATGGCGCGGGTTTTCGCCTCGACTACGAAGAAGACGCCGAAGAGCAGGGTGCTCCCGAAAAGCGAGCCGACAACCCAGGGGCTGCTCCATGGCAGCTCATTGCCGCCGAGACTGAGACCGACGAGTTGCGCAGAGATGGCAACCACGAGCAAGAGAGCGCCGGCAAAGTCAACTTTGGCCCACGTGTCTTGGAAGCTCCGGCCCAGTCCAAACCCCCCTTCCGGGTTCTTTATGACCATGGCGCCGACAAAAAGGGCAAAGATCGATATTGGGACTTGAAGGTGAAAACACCACCTCCAGCCAATACTGTCGGCGATCGACCCGCCAAAGGAGGCACCGCAGACGGCGCCAAACCCGAACATGCCGTTCTGTAACGCTTGGTACATTCCGCGCTTCTTGAACGGTATCATATCCGAGTTCACAATTGTCGCTTTCCACGCCGTCAGCAACATCTTGCTCATGTTCTCGAATCTCGATGGCTGGGCTCCCAGCCAGAGAGACAGACACATACATACACATCGTCATCAACCCGCCACCGCCAAACCCGGCCAGCGCCCGCATGCAGTTGAGAAGGACAATGCCACCGGCACGCGCACAGCCGAGACAGCCGAGCGCAAACGTGATGGTCGAGATGAAGAAGCACACCCGGCGCCCGAAAATGTCCGACACGCGGCCATACAGCGGCTGGAACGCCGTGCTCGTGACCAGGTACGACGTGGTCAGCCACGACGCGGTGTTCGCCGCATCGAACTCGGAGCTGATGACGGCGTATGTCGCCGCCGTGATGGTGCCATCGAAGCCGTACAGGAAGACGTTGGACATGAGGGCCACCTGGATCCAGAGAAACCCCCGGGGCGGTGTCCACGACGACGCCTCTGCGGCGGGTTGGAGAAACGGCTGGTCCTCGTGCACGCGGAGGCCGTCGTCGCCATCTGCAAATTCTAGCGAGCGCATCGGAATTTGGGGGGGTTTTGGCCAGGCAGCAAAAGTTCGTTGAGGGACGCACAGTGATGTTGCTGTTCAATGTCGCGATCAAGAGCGAAGGAGTTTCAAAAACAGCGGGGATTGCGCCATGTTTCCTTGGCGAATTTCCTTGGCGAATGTACCGATTTAAGTGGGGGTCTGGTCTCCCCTACCTCAATAACCCAGATATAACAATATTCAAGTATCACCAGATTTGAGGGTAATGAGCAGGCTGCCGTAGCGGTGGTGGCGAGTTGCCGTATAGTGCGTTAGGCTCCCGATTCTTCAATTCCTCTATCCAATTGCGAGGCCCAAAGCGGGTGACTTAACTTCTGTAATTGGCGGCGCCGGCGGGACAGACTTTAGGGCAAGTGCGGAGTTTGAGCCGTCCTCCTGCTGGGCTGGCGATTGCTGTTCTATTCTTCGACTACGTGGCAGTTGGGGTTGATGTCGTAAGGAGCAAAAATGCCGGGAGTCGGCTCTTGTTGGGTATACAAAATAGACAGTCTTGTGCAAAAGGGTCAAAAGTAGGTTGTTGTTATCCACAGTGGTTGATCTTCTAATACTTGGCTGGTTAGATTGATTGAGGTGTGCAGAACTGGATTACAGGATCCTTCGGGGGGATGCTGTTGGATATACCACAAAATAGACAGTCTTACGCATAAGTGTGAAAATTAGGTTGTTGTTAGCCAAAGTGGTGATTCTTCTACTTGGCTGGTTAGATTGATTGAACTCTGTAGAACTAGAAGCAGGATCCTCTCGGGGGATACCTAAGACCCCCATTACTACGCCTAGGCTACCTACAGCCAACAAAGGCTTGGCATAGCCTGAGCCACGTAATTATATACCCGAGCTACACCTGCCTATTTCCTAGGCTTAATCTAATATACCCCCTTAGATCTGCTGCGATCGGGCTGATCTGAACCGGTAGCGATCTAATTCGTAGTGTTGTCCTTCCTTTAGTCCTTTCCCTAGCTTATTTCCACATCCGACCAAAACTCGTTAGTATTATAGTATATAACTACGCGGTAGTTAGGGCCTTTAGAGCCCTCTTCCTAATCCCTCTCGCTCTTCCTACAAGCATTTAACTATTCTGTAATATCTGCTAGACCTAACTACGCGACGAAGCGGTCAAAACTATCGTTAAGCAATGCCTTAGTGAACCCGTCTGCTAGTATATCTACGCTCTTAACGTACTTAACCGCGATAGTCCTATTCTAGACCTCTTAGTGTAACTAATAGTTATAGATATTAACGTACTGTAAATTCGTCTTAAGGTTAGCGATCTCCGCTGTTATAACCTAGATAGTTTAAGTATTGTCGTACTCGATCGTAATCTTGCTTGGCTCGTTGTTATTGTCTATTAGGGCTACGCCTAGTTCCTTGATTAACCGGCTTACGAAGAGCGACTCTCTTACAGTCTAGCTAAGGGCTAGTAGCTCGGCTTCTATAGTTAAGGTCGTTACAGTTAGCTACTTATTAGTACGCTATCCGATCATCCCGCTAAATAGCTTTATAGCGTATACTTGCAAGCTCTTGCGATCTAGGGTATTGTCTACGTATAACGTATCGCTAGATACTTAGAGTACGAACGCTAGACTAAACTATAACCCGAGATAGCTTGTTACTTACAAATAGATAATAACCCTATCTGCCGCTTCGTAGTGCTTTAGCCCTAGTTGAAGCAGGAACCTTGAGAGTCTCGATATAGCGAAGGTAATATCTAGGTAAGTTATAACTATAATATAGAGGAGAGAACTAACCTTCCGCTAGTATAGCTTAATCTCTAACTTAGTAGGGTAACTATTAAATAGTAGCAACTCCTCCTTAGCTATTAGCGTATTGTATCGCTTGTCTAACTAGACAAGTTGTCGGATCTTACTAATATATAACGACTACGAAAGCTATAACATTTTCATTTCTCTATTTGGTAAGACTTCGATACCTAGGAACTAATTTAGGTTATAGCTACCTATTAACTTGTATTTTTCCTTTAGCCGATTAATCGCTACTTATATTTCTTTCTTAACTATACTATAGTATACGATTATAATATCGTTAACGTAGAAGAAGATAATTATACTATCTTTAACGAAATAATATAGCTTATAGGGAACTACTTTAAATCTAATCTCCTATAGTGTTCCTATTGTCACGGGTCTAGCCGTAACATATGGCCGTATAGCCATTGCGGGCCGTATAGCCATTGTGGAGCGGTTGTGCGATATAGGGCCTGCAGAGCCTGTAGCATGTGGAGCCCGCTACGTAGAGCTTATCCCTAGCGGGCTACACCTACTATCTTAAGTTCCTTGTACAACTATATTGAATATATACGTACCCTAACATTAGGCATTTACTACCTCTGATAGTTAGTTGTACCTTCTGTTCGTGTACGTAGACCTTTGTCGATTGATTACGACGAATTTACGTTACGCGAACTAACCGAAATTATAATTCGACCGCCCTAAACCTAAGAAACTAACAGGATAGTTAGTCCCGAAACGACAAGACAGTCCGATACCCGAGGTTAAGAGCCCGAACCTAAGAAACTAAACCCTCGAACCTAAGAAACCGAACCCCTAAACCTAAGAACCTAAACCTAAGAAACCTGAACAAAGAAGATAATAAGTACTATAGACGTTAATATAAGCTCCGCTGCCTAAGTGCCTATTCCTATTAAGGATATATATAGTAAGGCTACTATAGCCCTAAAGGAAGAGATATACCTAAAACTAAAGGGTTATTTCGAAGGATACTATAGACCGTTTATAGGTAATAACCTCCTGCTTAAAGCGCTTAAGAGAGCTAGAAAGGACAATATAACGGAAAGGATAATAGCGAACCTTGCCAAATATATCCTTAGGGGTATAACCGAGGAAATCTAGAGATAGATAGTTAGGGCGAACGAGGCAAACGAGAAGGCTATAATACTATAAGTAGAGAATAACGTTTTAACAAGGCTAATCGAGTCTAGGAAGCTAGGCGGCGGCGGCGGCGCTAGGGAGGGCAGTATGCTATACGCCTCTACGTTCTTAGGCTCTAAGCGGGACTTAGCAAAGCGAACTATACAATTTAGAATATAGAAGACGCTAATTACGGCGCGATAGGCTATAAGGCCGCTAGAATACGTAACTAAGAAAGCGAAGATCCTTTATATAGCTTCGTTACTAGAGGGAATTGTAGCTATAGGAATTAGTAACTATATTAATACTATTATTGCGAATCTAGGCAATAAGCAAGCCTAGGTATAGACAACTACCGACGAGTTTATTAAGTTCCTTTCTAAGAAGTATATAACAATGGATCTAGTAGCTAACGTAGAGAACAAGCTACATAAAATAGCGTAGAAGGACAAGTACACAAAGTTTATAGACTTTATTATAGAGTTCTCGAACCTCTATAACCTAAGTAACTAGGATAACGCTACCTACGTACGCGCGCTAAGAGAGAAGCTTTCGAAGCTAATATAGGACCTGATCCTACTATAGACGAACCTCCTAGCCTAGGATAACTTCTAAGGATAGGTTACTATAGCCTAAGCCTAGGCTAATAACCTCGAAATAGAGGAATACTTAAAGAAGGCTAACGAGCCGAACTACTATAATAGCTACAATACTAAGAAGGAAGGTAAGGACCCGAACGCTATAGACGTTAACTAGGTAACTACTACCGAGGATAAGGCGACTATCTTACGACTCTCTAACTTAGAGAGGGAGTAGTATATAGCTATAGGTCTCTGTTTCCTCTATAGTATAAGGGGCTATATTATAGCGAAATATATAGAGAAAGGCAAGTAAGCCTAGAACAACCTAGGCGCTAGAGGTAGAGGGTAGTAGGGCGGCTATAGTAACTACGGCGGATTTAGCAATAACGGTGGATTCGGTAATAACGGCGGATTCGGCAATAATAGTAGTAGCCTAAACTAGAATAATAATAGCGGCCCGAACTAGAACAACTATAATAGCGGATTAAACAATAATAACGGCAGATTCGGTAATAACGGTAGATTCGGAGGCGGCGGAGGCTATAGTAGTAGCGGATACCTATATCGATAGAACAATAATAACTAGAACTTCGGTAACAACGGCAGAGGCTATAGCGTATACTATATATAATTTATAGACTAAGGCTACGTTCTAGGAGAAGTTAATTACAACGATACTAAGCGCTACGAACCCGAACAGAGTATAGAAGACCTAGAATAGTAACAATAGTACTAGGGAAATGCCTAGCCTCTACGTAAAGACGCGCGTAGGGGTATAAAGGCTATTATAGGGGAGGTAGTAGCGATTTAGTTATTAGCGCTATCGGTTAGATAGCTAATTTAATCCTATTATCCTCCTATATTGTAATAAGCAAGCGTAAGATAGCGTATATAGCGCTTGTAGATTCAGGCTATATAGGTCTCGCCTTTATAGACTTTAGTTTCGTAGTACGTAATAATATACCGCTAAGTAGACTAGAAACGAGGAAGCTACTCTACTTAGCTAATAGTGTACTAAAGTTATAGATCGAATAGAGTACGGTACTAGAACTAAGGATTAGCTAGTATAGGGAGAAGCTTCGGTTCTTTATTACTATACTAGTGAAAGACAATCCGATTATTCTAGGCCTCCTATAGCTAAGAAGATACGACCTAACAATCAACTAGGCGGACCTAAAGCTTACGTTTAGGGAGCGTTACTAAGAGCAACGTTACTTACTAGAATATATAACCAAGCTAACAGCACTATAAGCGAAGCCTATAACTATAGAACCTATAACCGTAGAACCTACAACTATAAAAAACACTACGAAATACTAAGCATCGGTCGAGGAAGTCCTAGATAAGGGGGAACTAGAGGACAGGGAGTATAACTAGGGTCTAGAGAACCTATAGAAGAAGAGGAAGAGAAAATTATCCCTATTATAACGCTATTAGAGAGCGCTTAAGAACGGACCGCGGTAAACCTTATCCCTACTAGGATCGAGAGCGGTAGTTATTCTAAATAAGCTTATAAGGAGGCTATAACTAGCGAAAAAGGTAAACGGGCGCAGGTACCTGTAAGCGCCGCTACTACCGAAACGACTCCCGAAGCTACTACTATATAACAAGGCGATTAATAAGAACGATATTAAGATACTAAACGCACTAAACTTTATACTTTTCTGCCGCTAGAAGGGCGTAACGGTAATGCGCGTAACGGTCAACTAACTAGAACAAGCAATACTAAACGAGAAGAAGGATAAGAAGAGGGCTACGCTCTACGCCCTACTAGATAACTTTTATAAGTAGATGTTAAACTATAAAGGCTCGCTAGAGGACTATACTTCGGTACTCCTAGAACAGTACTACAAGTTTGTAAACGCCCTCTAGAGCGATATAGAGACGATTTATAGGATTATAGAAGAGGACGCTTGGAAATTCTTCGAGAAGAGCAATAAACCTTAGCTAATAGTAGTAGATATCTTAAAACGCCTACCGGTAGAGTATCGCGATACGTTCGAGACTTTTCTTCCCTAGGAGGCGGATACGCTACTACTATATAGATTATACAACTATAAAATCGAGCTAATACTAGGAAGTAAACTACCGTTCTTAAGGAACAGACCGTTCTTACTAATAGAGCTATATATAGTTAAGCGCTAGCTAGATAACTACCTAACGAAAGGCTTTATCCAACTATCGAAATCGAGTATAGGAGCGCCTCTACTACTTACCTAGAAGCTAGAAGGTAGAGTGTAGATTTACACTAACTTCTAAGGTCTAAATAACGTTTCGATAAAGAGTCGATATCTAATACTACTAATTAAAGAAACACTCGATTCTATCTATAGAGCGCGGATCTTTACAAAGCTAGATATTATCGTAGCGTTTAATAGAGTCTAAGTAGCGGAAGGCTACGAATAGTTAATAGCGTTTGTAATATAATTCGGCCTCTATAAATCGCTAGTTACGCCGTTCGGGCTATAGGGAGCGCCCGCTACGTTTTAGCACTATATTAATAATACGCTATATAATATGCTAGACGTATACGCTATAGCGTACCTAGACAATATACTAATCTACTCTATAAATATAGTAGACTACGTTAAGCAAGTAAAGGAGGTGCTAAAGAGACTATACTAGGTAGGGCTCTAGGTTAATATTAATAAGTGCGAATTCTATACTATAAGAACGAAATACCTAGGCCTGATTATTACGCTAGGCAGTATCGATATAGACAAAGAGAAGGTAGTAGCTATTGCATCCTAGGAACCGCTAATAACAAGGCGGTAGCTACAACGGTTCTTAGGCTTTATAAACTTCTACCAACGATTTATTAAGAACTTCTTAGGAGTAGTATAGCTACTTTACAACCTTACGAAGAAGACAATAAGCTAGGAATAGAGTAGACTATACTATCTAGCTTTCGAATAACTAAAAACGTACTTCTTAACAGCACTAGCGCTAAAGATCTACAACTAGGACAAGCCTATAGTCATTAAAACTAACGCTTTAGACTAGTTAGTAGGCGGAACGCTACTATAGTAAGACGATAATAGCGACTAGTACCTAGTAGCCTACTTTAGCGCGAAGCACTTAGTATAGGAATATAATTACAATATCTATAACAAGGAGCTATTAGCGGTAATTAAGGTACTAGAGGAATAGCGACTAGAACTAGAGGGAGTAAACGGCCAGTTTAATATTATTATAGACTATAAGAACCTTTAGACCTTCGTAACGACGAAGCAACTGTCCCTAAGGTATATATAGTAGTCCGAATTCCTATTACAATTTAACTTCCGTATTATCTACTAGCTAGGATCGGCAAACGCAATGCTAGATGCGCTAAGCTACAAGCTAGAATATATACTATAGGGCGTAGAGAATAACCGACTCTAGAACTATAAGAGGCTACTAATCGACCCTGACCGGTTCGATCTAGAGACATTTAAACTACTAAGACTATATAACAAGGCGATTATAGTTAACTAGTTAGACCTGTTAAGATATATCGACGATCTGCTAAACGAAATGTATACGAGCTCGGATCTACTAAAAGCAACGCTTAGGGCGCTAGCAGACCCTAGGACTAGAGCTTAGCTAAAGGATATTAAAACGAGGCTTAAAGTACTATACGTAAAGTACTAAGCTATTACAGGTAAGGCTTACTACTAGGGGAGGATGCTTATCGACCTAGACAACGACGAAATATAGCTATAGCTAATCTACCGAACTTACGTATTAGGACCTAGAGGCTACCCTAGGAGGACTAAGACTATTAATCTAATAAACCGGAAATACTAGTAGACCGGGATAACCGGTACGATCCGCGACTACTATAACGCCTGCTTACTATATAACAAGATAAAAACGCCAAGGGCGCTACTAACGGGCTTTCTAAAGCCGCTACTAGTACTACTCTCGCTATAGCAGGATATATCGGTAGATTATATTACACTACTTCTGCTATATATAAGGAGAAACCGTACCTTTAACTATATTATAGTAGTAGTAGACTAACTAACGAAAATACGCTACTTTATCCTAATAGAGACCTTAGAAGTAGATAAGTTAACGGACCGCTTTATAGAACGGGTCTATAGCCTATATAGCCTGCCCAAGACAATTATATTAGATAAAGGTATATAGTTCGTTTTAACGTTCTAGAGAATACTATCGTTAAGATTAGCGGTAACTCTAAAACTATTATCGGCGTTCTACCTACAAACGAACAGCTAGACTAAACGGATTAACGTAGAGTAAGAGCAGTATTTACGCCTTTTCATCAACTAGGTATAGGATAACTAGGTAGATTAGGTACCGCTTGTAGAGTTTATAGGGAACAATATATTGTTAGAGACAATAGGAGTATCGCCTTTCTTCGCGAACTACGGTTTCTACCTACGTATAGGCGTAGAACCGAGCAGACTATACCTACTAGAACTCTCGGAAGCTTAGAAAAGGGAGTTTTTCTAGGCGATAGAGATATCTATACGCTTTAAAGTAGTACTAGATATAGCGAAGGCACTAGTAAGGCAAGCGTAGGACCGTTATAAGATTAACGCGAACGCTAAACGTAGCGACGCCCTAGTCTATAGAATCGGCGACAAGGTAATGCTTAATATATAGCATTACAAGACAGGGCGCCCGACGAAGAAGCTCGAACTACGCTAGGAGGGACTATTCGAAGTTACTAAAGCGGCGTTATACGTAGTGACGCTACGCCTTCTAGCGAATATAAAGATATTCGATACGTTCTATATATTACTAGTTCGGCTATAGTAGGGTAAGCAGGGAATCCTAGGGTAAGCTAACGCGTAGAGAGATATAAGGGCGAACCGTAGTAAGGAAGTAAGGCGCTAGGATAACGGCGTCGAAGTAGTTAAATAGAGATTTAAAGAGATTCGAGACTTTAGGAAGGTAAAGAACAGGAGGTAGTAATACCTAGTTAAGTAGGAGGGCTACGCCTAGCCGACTTAGTAGCTAGCAACGGATCTACGTAGCTACAATAATGCTATTTAGAAGTTCTACGATACTAATCCGAATAAGCTAGGGCCCCTAGCGTAGGTACTAAGAAGGAACTAAAGCTACGATTCGAGCGTTCGAACTATAGGCTTGATTTAAAGAGGAGGCTTGTTTTAAGGGAGGGTAGTGTTATAGGTCTAGCCGTGATATATAGCCGTATGGCCATTGCGGGCTATATAGCCATTGTAGAGCGGTTATACGATGTAGGGCCTGTAGAGCCTGTAGCATATAGAGCCCGCTACGTAGAGCTTATCCCCGGCGGGCTATACCTACTATCTTGAGTTCCTTGTACAACCACATCGAATATATACGTACCCTAACATTGGGCATTTACTACCCGTAATACCTATTAGCTTTCGTTACTAAAGCAAGGGTGATTTCCGCAGCCTATATAGCGCCTTATATAGGATCAGCACGTTACCTAACTCTCGGTACCCTAGTAGCATTTGTATAAATATCGCCTTGTTGTTCTTTATATTAACGAAGGCGTTAACTACGTTGAATTAAGTTATCTCTAGATTAAAACGTATAGTAACCGCGATAAGTGTTTAGAACGATCTTCTCGCTAGCGTAGCTACGTAGTTGCTTTCTATTATATCTTTAGGTTATTAGTCTCCTCGGACTACTAGACGTACCTTCGCTTTAGTATATCTTCTATATTTATCGAACTTATAGATATAGACCTATCGATAGTTAAGTATTCTATAGCTATAGATTTGTTAGTCTATAACGCTAATCTTAGACTATAACTTTATTTTCTTATAGCTTTAAAGGTAGTTACGTTCTGCCTATTCGAATTCCGTACCTATTAGGTAATTAGCAAGGTCTTTATAATAGTCTAGGGGTTTCGGCAGTTTATTTCTAAAGATATATAACTTATTTCTTAGTCTTCGCTCGATCTTATTCTTCGAGATTGTCTTCCCCGAAGGGGTTATAACTCCTTCTTTTATTATAGCGTAGAAAACCGACTCCTATATATTTACAGTAGTTAGTTAGTACTATAGGAATCTACTATTAAAGGCTTCGACTTCCCGCTTCCCGTTGATTATCGCCGCGGCTAGTATTGCGGCTAGTAGCGTTAGTAGTAGCGTTAGGAGACTTGTCCTTTTACCTTTAACTTCTTTTAGCTAGTTTATTCCAAAACCTGCTATTCCTAGCTGTTTAGGTACGCTTAACGCTTCTACCGTCGCCGTAGAGGGCCTATCTAGGAGGGGAGCTTCTTTTAGCGCTACGCTATAGCGATCGTCATTGTTATATATATCTAGTATTACTTTGTCTAGGTCTCTATAACCGGATAGAATAACGTAGCCCTCTTCTTCGCTAAGCTCTTTATAAGCGGCTTCGTCTAGGTCTTTATAACCCAATAGGACTATCCGGTCCTCTTCTATACTATACTCTTTATAAGCTAACTAGGCTTTAAAACCTTCGTATTTACTCGACTCTTTAAATTCCTCTTCTTAAGCTAGGTCGATATTATTATCCGCTTGTTCTAGGACTATTAAGTCTTGAAGCAACTATACTAGTTGTTTTACTAATATACCTTTTATATCTTCCTTAAGGTCCTTAATCTTCCTACTAAAGACTATATCCTTATCGAAAATAACGTCTTTAATTCGTACTATTGTACCTATTGCTAGGGACTATATACGGTAAACGTTACTTACATTATATCCTACTAGGTATCCTACCTACGCTTGTAGCTAGAGTCTTTTTAAACGCTCTTCCTTTTTCTACGCTATATAGGTTATAACGAAAGCCTTATATCCAAAGACCTATAGGTAGGCGAGATCTAGCTTGTTATAGTGTTCTATACCTAATATACTTTATAAGACTTTAAGGGGGGTAGCATTACGAAAGACTTCGAAGGGGGTACACTAGTAGATTCGTTTTTTTAGGGTAAAGTTAAGTAGGTAAACTACCGTTGTTACGATCTCCCTCTAAAGGGCGTCTAGTATATTAGCGCTAATCGCTAGGGCTCTTATCGCGTTCTTAACTACGCCCGCTAAACGTTCGGCTACTCCGTTAAGATCTTAAGTATTAGGGGGCGAAAGCTCGATCTAGATCTATTACAATTAAAGCTAAGTCTTAACTCTAGGGAACTTAATTGTAATCTTGTTATTGCTCTTTGTCACGTCGAGCAAAAGACATCCTTGCCCTGCGAAGGCTAGGGGCAACCTATATAAGCGGGACAGCGCAACACACCCCCTAGATCGCGAAGAGAGATTGATCGATAGGGAGCGGGCTATCCCTATGATAGGTGTGCCCTGAATGATCCATGTTTTCCCGGTTTTTTCTTAAGTGTACCGCAACCTGTGAGTGTGCAGGTCCCATGAGGCAGGGGCGGCTACCGCAACCTAGGAGTAGGTCCCATAAGGCAGGGGCGGCTAGAAAAGAACTCGGTCTGGATACGATTCGAACTCTAGACCTTCGCGCAACGTGACTGTAAATCGCAGGGAATTGTAGTATGCGAGTGCAAACCACTGCGCTACCGGGCTCATAACTGTCACGTCGAGCAAAAGACATCCTTGCCCTGCGAAGGCTAGGGGCAACCTATATAAGCGGGACAGCGCAACACTCTTTACTACCTTAACTTTAATATTCTACTAGCGGTCTATAGAGGTAATAAAATCTTTTAGTACTAATAGTATATCTACTATCACAGGTGGTAAATGCCCAATGTTAGGGTACGTATATATTCGATGTAGTTGTATAAGGAACTTAAGATAGTAGGTGTGGCCCGCCGGGGATAAGCCCTGCGCAGCGGGCTCTATATGCTACAGGCTCTGCAGGCCCTACATCGTATAACCGCTCCACAATAGCTATACGGCCCGCAATGGCTATACGGCTATATATCACGGCTAGACCCGTGACACTACCCTCCCTTAAAACAAGCCTCCTCTTTAAATTAAGCCTATGGTTCGAACGCTCGAATCGTAGCTTTAGTTCCTTCTTAGTACCTACGCTAGGGGCCCTAGCTTGTTCGGATTAGTATCGTGGAACTTCTAAATAGTATTATCGCAGCTACGTAGATCCGTTACTAGCTACTAAGTTAGCTAGGTATAGCCCTCCTACTTAACTAGGTATTGCTACCTCCTGTTCTCTACCTTCCTAAAGTCTCGAATCTCTTTAAATCTCTATTTAACTACTTCGACGCCGTCGTCCTAGCGCCTTACTTCCCTACTACGGTTCGCCCTTATATCTCTCTACGCGTTAGCTTGCCCTAGGATTCCCTACTTACCCTACTATAGCCGAACTAGTAATACGTAGAACGTGTCGAATATCTTTATATTCGCTAGAAGGTGTAGCGTTACCGTGTATAACGCCGCTTTAGTAACTTCGAATAGTCCCTCCTAGCGTAGTTCGAGCTTCTTCGTTAGGCGCCCTATCTTATAATACTATATATTAAGCATTACCTTGTCGCTAATTCTATAGACTAGGGCGTCGCTACGTTTAGCGTTCACGTTGATCTTATAACGGTCCTACGCTTACCTCGCTAGTGCCTTCGCTATATCTAGCACTGCTTTAAAGCGTATAGATATCTCTATCGCCTAGAAAAACTCCCTCTTCTAAGCTTCCGAGAGTTCTAGTAGGTATAGTCTACTCGGTTCTACGCCTATATGTAGGTAGAAACCGTAGTTCGCGAAGAAGGGCGATACTCCCGTTGTCTCTAACGATATATTATTCCCTACGAACTCTACAAGCGGCACCTAATCCGCCTAGTTATCCTATACCTAGTCAACGAAAAGGCGCAAATACTACTCTAACTCTACGTTAATCCGTTTAGTCTGGCCGTTCGTTTATAGGTAGAATGCCGATAATAGTTTCAGAGTTACTACTAATCTCGACGATAGTATTCTCTAGAACGTTAAAACGAACTGTATACCTTTGTCTAATATAATCGTCTCGGGCAGGCCGTATAGGCTATAGACCCGTTCTACAAAACGGTCCGTTAACTTATCTACTTCTAAGGTCTCTATTAGGATAAAGTAGCGTATTTTCGTTAGTCGGTCCATTACTACTATAATATAGTTAAAGGTATAGTTTCTCCTTATATATAGCGGAAGTAGTGTAATATAATCTACCGATATATCCTGCTATAGCGAGAGTGGCACTAGCAGCGGCTTTAGAAAGCCCGTTAGTAGCGCCCTCGGCGTTTTCGTCTTATTATATAGCAAGCAAGCGTTATAGTAGTCGCGGATCGTACCGGTTATCCCGGTCTACTAGTATTTCTAGTTTATTAGATTAATAGTCTTAGTCCTCCTAGGGTAGCCCCTAGGTCCCGATACGTAAGTTCGGTAGATTAGCTATAGCTATATTTCGTCGTTATCTAGGTCGATAAGTATCCTCCTCTAGTAGTAAGCCTTACCCGCGATAGCTTAGCACTCTACGTATAGCACTTTAAGCTTCGTTTTTATATCCTTTAGCTACGCTCTAGTTCTAGGGTCTGCTAACGCCTTAAGCGTTACCTTTAGTAGATCTAAGCTTATATATATCTCGTTTAGTAGATCGTCGATATACCTGGATAGGTCCAACTAGTTAACTGTAATCGCCTCGTTATATAGTCTTAGCAGTTTAAATGTCTCTAGATCGAACCGGTCGGGGTCGATCAGTAGCCTCTTATAGTTCCGGAGTCGGTTATCCTCTACGCCCTGTAGCATATGTTCTAGCTTGTGGCTTAGCGTATCTAGCATCGCGTTTGCCGATCCTAGCCGGTAGATAATATAGAAGTTAAATCGTAATAGGAAT
>MU853401.1:1031507-1075615 GCA_033297235.1 Trichocladium antarcticum
ATCATCTCTTCGCGATCTAGGGGGTGTGTTGCGCTGTCCCGCTTATATAGGTAGCCCCTAGCCTTCGCAGGGCAAGGATGTCTTTTGCTCGACGTGACATAGTCTTCTTCTTATCTAGGTATTAAACCTCTTATAGTCTATAATAAATACTACGATCTTAGTGCTTATTAGTAGCAGGTTATATTCAAGTACGAACTAGCCTTCTCTTTCTAGTACTATATAAATCTCTAAGTTATCGGACTGCTATAGGATTGTTTTAGTAAGTTTATTATCCTAATAGATCCCTTTCTCTCGTAGTATTTAGAGTAACGTTAAGCTATATATTAGCTACTTATAGTATATAATATCGTAGAGGTTAAGGGTCTATAGCTTGCTAGTAGATATAGTAACTTTAATAACTATATCGCTATATCCGCTAATTAGTAGGAGTTAAAAAAAAACTTTCTTCGCAAACAGGCCCGCACCAACTGGTGCAGCAGCGCGCCAAAACGGCCGAAACCTACATTGCTAGAAAGCTCCCGACGAGCTCTATCTAACTATACCGAGTGCATCTGCGCGCGAGACGCTGCGCAGGTGCTACAGGCGTAGGAAGATAGGGAAAACGAGCTGCGTGGGGCTCCTAGAAATCTTCTTCTATACTGCCCAGACCTACAACCTGGATCTATAACGGATCTACCTGGCGCCGGCCTCGATAGCCTATACCGGACCTAGCATAGAAGTCGATAGCGACCTCCCCCCCCCTGCCCCCGCTACTAGGAGTACCCTACCTACCCCGAGAGGCCTATCTAAGTCCCGGTATAACGGACCCGAACCCCCCTATAGAGCGCCCCTAAGCGGCCCCCGCAACTACTAGCAGACTTACCGCTAACCCCCTTGTTAATACTAATAGTAGTAGCACTAACCCCCCCCCCCGCTAGGAACAACGCGGATTAGGCGATATTAAGGCTATACTCGATAGTATAGTCGCCCTAGTTAGCCTAAACAAGAAGAATATCGCCTAGGGAGTAGCAAGAGAGATCCTAGCCTAGGTATAGAGCGCTATTAACTAGCTATAGAGCGCTAAAGGAGGCCTAGAAGGCCTTAACTATACGACTATAAGGAAGATCGTCGCTAAGGAAGTACGGGCCGCGCTTACAAGCGCCCTAGCTGCTACGAGCGTAGGATAGGGTCCTAACCGCTCTTGGGTAACGATCGCGGCAGGAGGCCTAGCGCCCTAAGCGTAACCTACAAAGGCGATCTCCTAAAGGATCGCTAAGGAAATCCTTGTCCGAGGTAACGGCCTACTAGCTAACCTTACAAAGAGAACCCCCCTAGAGATTATCTAGGCGATTAATAACTAGTCTATATAGAAGGGAGTAGTTGCTATAAGGAAGCTCCCTAGCAGGGATACTATTATTACCTTTAGGGATAAAGTAGCGAAGGAATAGTATACTAAGAATAACTAGTGGATCTACTAAGCGTTCAAGGAGCAAGCAAAGGAAGCCTATAGGACCTTCGCAGTGCTCCTAAAGGGTCTAACGAGGTTAGAGATCTAGGGAGTTACTAAAGCGGAGTTCGCCTAGGGACTAGATTTCTATATAGTAAATATAGTTAAGTTTAGGATCCCTAGTAAGCTGGAGCTTACAAGAGCGACGGTACTAGTAACCTTCGAGAGCTAAGACAAGGCAAGAGCAGCGTATAACTTTAGAGTTATCTAGGACGCCCGAGTACTAGACTACGAACTATACTAGGTAGCGCTTAAGCTAAAGTAGTGCTTTAAGTACTAGAAGTAGGGATATATCTAGAGGTACTGCCTAAAGGAACCCTTATACGGAAGATGTAGAGCGAGGGCCTATAGAGTAGGAGGAAAGGAAAGGGAGGCCTAGTGCCCTACCTACAAGGGCTACCTCCTACTAAGGTACCTAGCGTACGGCGGAAAGTACACTAGATGGTCGAAGGAGTATAGGGAGAGGGTAAGAGCGCGGGAGGGGGCTAAAGAAGCGTACTAATATAGGCCTAGAACATTCGAACCTACTAGACTAGAGCCTACGAAGCTACTGTTCGCGTTTATACGCTAAGGCGTAGAGGAGGAGGATAGAGAGGGATACTAGAGGGTCGGAGCAAAGAGGCCTAGGTTCCTAATACTAAAAGGCTACCTTACTATAGTAAGTAAGGATATATTATAGAGCTAACTGTAGTTCGGCCTAGCTATAGCCCTATTCGCGTTAGGACCGCCGCTACTATAGCAATAGCGCTAGGGATCCTAAGGATCCTAGGCGGAACCCCTAAGCGCCTAGGAAGTACCTAATATATAGGCTACTAGTGTCCTAAGTATATAGAACACCTAGCCCTAGGGTCTACTAGTAGCAACAACTATCCCCCTAACCTAAAACAAGCCAGAGGACGAAGGTATAGCTAGCGGAGAGGATAATCTTTAAAACTATACTCTAGAACACTAGAGGTGTAAAGTAGAATATAGAGATTCTGCTAGAGGAGGCGGAGTTCGATATAATCGCGGTCTAGGAACTATAGCTTAGTAAGTAGGGGGTAGCCTACTGCCCCTAGAGCTTACGGTACTACCTGGTTTATATATAATAGGGAAAAGCGGCGATATACGTATATAAGAAGTTTAATATTAGATAGTAGGAATATAAGGCGAGCGCGTAGTAGTGTAGGGTGTAGTTCCTAGAGCTAGGGAGGAGGGGTCTAGAGCTCTAGTTAGTATATAATAACTATATAGTAGATAAGACTATCCTAAAGAGCCTCCTAGCCTATTAGGGCCTAGCCTACGCTATAATCCTAGTAGGAGACTTTAACCTCTAGAACCTAGTTTAGGACGAGTTCGGGCGATATAAGAGGAAGTCCAAGGAGCTCCTCGAGCTAGCTTATAAGTAGGACCTAAGCCTATAAACCCTATAGGGTATAGTTATAAGAACCTTTATAGGAGAGTAAAGGGGTAAGACGTTAACGATCGACTATATCTAGGCTATAATAGACCTAACGATAATGTATTTAGGGAAGAAGATTAGAGGAGGGTCGGACTACTACCTATAGGTGCTTAAAGTGAAGCTCGATAGCCTAGTCCTAAAGGGGAAGGCGCTAGAAGGGTAAAACTAGAAGAAGGTCTTAGAGAAGCTAATAAAGGTAGAGGTAGCGTACTTACCGCTAAGGATATAGCTTAATAACGGAGGACCGGAGGGGCTAAAGGCAAGGATTAAAATAAGAAAGGGGCTAGAGAAGGTGTTCGAAGAGCTAGCTATAGAGCTAATAGCTATCGCCTACGCGATAGCCCCTAGGAGGAAGGAATTAAGGGGGAGGAGCTCCCTATAGTAGACAGGCAAGGTAGAGGAGGCGTCGAAGGTAGCGAAGGAGGTAGAGAGGGAGCTCTAGAGGACCCCTATATAGTTCTATAAGGAGAAGCTTAACAAGAAGTAAAAAGAGCTAGTAACGGAAATAGTAGAAGAAAAGAGGCGCTCCTAGAGGAAGACGATCGAGGAAGCTAGGGAGGAGACCCTATAGTAGCTCGAGCGATAGGTAAGGCTTAGGAGCTTCCTCCCCTCTAAGCTACCGAAACTCCTAGCTCTAAAGGGCCTAAACGGCAGCCTAGATCTAATAACGTACTAGAACAAGGCGGAGGCGCTTATAAAGAAGTTCTTCCTAAGCCTAGGGGCGGACCTTAGTAATATCTAGGACCTAGACCTTAAGGAGGAGTAGGAACAGGGGTTTAAGGTCTAGGAGCTTATAAGCTTCCTAGCGATAGAAGCGGTATAGGATAAAGCGAGCCTATAGAAGGCCCTAGGGGAGGATATACTCCTAATAGGATTCCTGAAGGTATATGGCCGACCGCTAAGCTAGATCCTTACGGCCCTGACTATAAGGTGCCTATAGCTAGTATAGTTCCTAGCTACGTTTAAGAAAGCTAAGACGGTAGTCCTGCGGAAGCTAGGAAAGATACCTAATATATACTATACCCTAGGAGGTTACTGCCCTATTACGCTGCTCCTAACTATAGGGAAGGTAATCGAGGCAGTAGTAGCAAGAAGGATTATAGCGGCGGTAGAGGTCTATAGGCTGCTCCCTACTAAGTAGATAGGTAACTAGGCAAGCAGATCGACCAAGCTAGCGGTCCGACTAGTTGTAGCCTAGGTCTAGGAGGTATAGCGCTAAGGCGCCTTAGCATCCCTCCTATAACTAGATATTGCTAGAGCCTTTAATATAGTTAACTATATTAGACTACTAGCTATACTCTAGGAGCTCGGCTACCTAAAGTAGATAGTACTCTAGGTATAGGAATAGCTAATAGATAGGGTTACGATCCTCTACTTTAATAGGAAGGTAATAGACGATATCCTAGTTATAGCGAGGGTACCCTAGGGGTCCCCCCTATTACCCGTCCTATTTATCCTATATATTATATTACTATATAAGGACCTAAGGAGAGAGTATCTATACCTTAGTATAGCAGGCTTCGCCGACGATACGAACCTACTAGTATTTAGGAAGTTAGCTAAGGTGAACATCCGCTAACTCGAGCGAGCGTAGGGAACCTGCTTAAAGTAGGCGGGAACATAGGGAATAGCGTTCGTAGCGTAGAAGTACAAACTAATCTACTTTAATAAGAACCGAAGATAGTAGCTAGACCTAGCTAAGCTCGCCCTCCTAGATAGAGGTAGATATATAGATATTAAACTAGTTAAGTCCGCTAGGTTCCTTAGGGTCTAGCTAGACTAGAAGCTCTTATAGTAAGCGCACCGCGGCGCGGTTAAGAAAAAGCTCGCTACCTAGGAGTTCGCGCTAACGAGGATCGCGGCGAAGACGTAGGGCCTAAGCCTCGCGAAGGCCTAGGAGGTATATATAAAGTATATAAAGAGCGTAGTAGTATACGGAGTAGCGAGCTACTATGTCCTAACTATAGTTAGTAAAGGGAGCAAGCTAAAGGGGATAGCTAAGAAGCTAGCGAAGGACTAGAGTAGGGGCCTCCGTGTAGTAGTAGGAGGCTATAGAACTATACTAATTAGGTACCTAGAGACAGAGGCCTAGGTCCTACTAGTAGACCTCTACCTAAACAAGCGGCTAGCCGACTTTAAAGCTAGGATATACGAACTACTCCTTTAGTTAAAGGAGGGACTAGGGCGCCCCCTAGTTATAGTAGCAAGCTTAATCTAGGAAGTATATACTAAGCTATTTAGGAGGTTCTAGAAAAGGAGCGGGAGGACGTAAGGGAGGAAGCCTAGGCTAGGCCTATAGGGGCTAATAGCAGTTAAGAGAGTAGTAGCTATAGTAAACAAGTAGGCTAAGTAAAAGTAGAAGATAGGGAAGCTAAAGAACAAGACCCTCGATATAGATAGAGTAGTAGAACTTGCCTAGTAGGAGCGCGAGATAGTAGCCTAAGAGAGGCGCGCCGCGCTTGTAACGAGAGCAAGAAGACCTACGTACCGCTCGGTAGATAAGGACCCCCCGATATAACTATTTATAGACCTTGCCCTTAAGAGATATAAGGGTCTAAGCAAGGCTTAGAGCTCCTTGCTTACCTAGGCGCGTAGCGGGGACATTAGCCTCTAGGAGTACCTAAATAGGGTAAACGTCCTAGAGATTACTACGCTATACTACAAGTATAGTAAGGGCAAAGAAACGATCGAATACCTAGTAGTATAGTATAAAGATCTACTAAAGTATAGAACCTAGGAAGAGTTATAAATATAGTTACAACAGGATCTGCAGCTCGTCTTATAACGAGCTATATAGCTATATAAGAGCTTAGTAAAGGTAGTTATTAGCTGGTTGATAGATTCGGGGCGCCTGACGGAGTATAGCGTGGCTCGTAGGCTGCAACTAGAAGCTGCGATAGCCGCAAAAGCGGCTAAGAGCAGCGGAGAGGGTACGGGAAGTGCCGAATCGAGCCGCTAAGGGAGACAGGGGCTACCTTTTACACGTAGTTCGATAGATTCAAAGCGCTAAAGTAGAAGCGTAGGCAGGGGTTTTTACCTAGCCCCCTGTTCAGGGGGTACGGTTTCCTTTGTATATAAACTAGTAGCAGGACTAGCGCGCCGTAAGGTATATCGGAGTACAAATAAATAAATAATTAATAGGAGTTAGTCTCCCGCCTAGATAGTATCTCCTTCTTCTACCGCTTAGAAGTTAACTAGTCTATAGGATTAGTTAAAGATATAGTTTATAGTACTAGAATTAAGAATAACCGAGTTATATAGAGGGTAACAGGTAGTTAAGAGAGCTCCTTAAGTATATATAAAAATAGCCTCGATACTAGTGATCCTCCTTAGTTATTATTATACTAGCGACTATCCCTTTATATCGCGAGCCTTCTTCTTCTTCTTTTTCTCTACCTCCTTACGGAGGTTCTTATCGTTCTTTAGCGCCTCCTTTACCTTCTCCTATATCTCCTCGATCAGCTCCTACTTCGGGTAGGCGAGCTTAGGGAAGATATAGAAGCATTTATTAAGGAAGTAGAAAAGTCTATACGCTTAGTATCCTAATAATTCTCCCCCTATAAATCCGCGTTTACGTCCCTATCCCTATACCTTCGCCTTTAGCGATAGTTACTTCTTTACCTTCTTTAGCTTTGCTTTAGCTATAAAGGGTAACTTAGGCGGTTCCGGTTCTTCGGCGTCCGATTCGATAATACCGCTAAATAAAGTAGTAGCGTAGGCCCCTTTTTAGATTAGGCGTTTCGCCTTTAGCTCGTCTAGCTAGGTAATTTCTAAGGACAAGTTATTAAAGACCTCTTAGGGAGAGACCTAGTTATTATTAATCTTCTTACGGTACTAGATCGAGAATATCTAGGCCTAGGCGGAGTAAAGGCTTCTAATAAGGGCCTTCTTAAAGTCTAGCTACTAATCTTAGGAGTTTATTAACTTACTTACTCCTACCGCTTATACGTTATTGATACTTCGCGACTATTCGGTTAACTAGACTACCTAACTACGTAGCTATCTTATAGGAGGCGACTCCTTCTTATAGTAAGCGTTCCTTATATTATTGTACTTATCCTAAGTCTTAGAGCCTAAGAGATTCTTTAAAGTAGTATAGCTTTCGCGTATATTTATCTCGGCTTTATATACAATACGGCGAAAGTATAGGTCGACCGTGTTAATAACCTAGTCGTTAATGTCTCTAAGCTTCTTAACTTCTTAGTTAAACTCCCGCTTCTTAGTATTATAGATACTCTAGTTATATATATAGTCTACGTAGGCTTCGACGGTAAGTTTAGCAGGCTTCTACGCCTTGTTCTAACAGTCGACTTACTACTATCCGCTAGCCGCTACTATAGCTAGTACTCTGCTCGCGCTTACGCTTCTTATATTACAAGCTAGTAGTTCTACTATAACTAGGGGGTTGGCTCGTTTATTATAGTCGCTAACGTTAATTTGGGATAGCGGCGTTAGGAAAGGCTCTAGATCTTCCTTATCTAGGTCGATCTTATACTAGATCCATTTGGTACAAGTCTTACTAATAAACTACTAGTTCTAGTCGTCCTAATCCTCTTGTCCGTTAAGGTTAACAATGTTCTCGCGTTTAGCTATTATCTTAATAGATTCAGGGGTTCGGAGGTTCTTCGAAAAGGGGTCTTTTATCGTGTTTTCTAGTATATAGACTACTGTCTTAGAAGCTTGAAAAATACATACCGGGGTCGTAACTGTTAGATATACTACAAAATAGACAGTCTCATGTATAAGTGTGAAAATTAGGTTGTTATTGGCCAAAGTAGTGATTCTTCCACTTGGCTGGTCAGATTGATTGAACTCTGTGGAACTAGAAGCAGGATCCTCTTGGGGGATGCCCAAGACCCCCATTACTACGCCCAGGCCACCCACAGCCAACAAAGGCTTGGCATGGCCTGAGCCACGCAATTGCATACCCGAGCCACACCTGCCCATTTCCTGGGCTTAATCCAACAGATGCCCGCAACCCAAGACCCCTATATGTAAATGCCAAGGCCAGCTACAGCCAATCGTCAATTGGCATGTTGTAGGCAGAGCCTGAGCCACCCGCAGTTGCATACCGAGCTACCTGCCCAAGCCTGGGCTAATATTTCCAACACATCTACGATGAAGACTTCTAGGATCCACGATTAAAATCCCCAGTGTTATCTGCGGAAACGAACATCAATGGCAGATCTGGCTTCTCCAGAGCCCAAGAGAACCACAGCTAGTAACCAGCAAGAACTTGGCAGTGGCACAGGAATTGAGGCAACGATGCCCGACAATGACGGGCCGTTGAATCTCCCAGTCGACCAAGGCCCCGAACGCGCGTCGGGCCGCAGCTCTAGTATCCCCGGCCCGCAACCCACGAGCTCCACACACGGTCCCGCCGCTAGCCCGCATTTCGTGCTCCACAACGGCGACGGCGACGGCGACGGCGAGCGGCACGGGGCCATCATCGCCGCCGGCCCCGACAACATATCGGACGAAGACGAGTTTGCGCTTACCGACGGCTACGAAACCCCGGCATCAGGGTCGGCCAGCGTGACCTCGTCCGTCTACGCCCACACCTACGAGCACGGCCGCCGGTACCAGCACTTCAAGAATGGCCGCTACCCAATCCCCAACGACGACGACGAGCTCCACCGCGAGGACATGAAGCATGCCATGTTGATGGAACTGTGCGACGGAGAGCTGTTCTACGCGCCCATCGGCCGGAACCCACACAAGATCCTCGACATTGGCACCGGCACCGGTGAGGCGATCAATCAGCCGTTGCATGTCCTGCATGTCTGCGGTCAACTGTCCAACCACTAACGCGGCATGGCAGGCATCTGGGCAGTGGAAGTCGGCGATCGGCTCCCCAACGCACACGTCCGCGGCATCGACCTGTCGCCTAACCAGCCGGTCTGGGTGCCCCCTAATGTCGACTTCCTGGTGGACGACTGCGAACAGGGCGAGTGGCTGGACCAGGATGCCGACCTTGTCCACTTCCGGTTCATGGCCATTGTGCTCAAGGACGTCGCCGGAGTGCTACGACACGCATTTGCGTAAGTTTGACTCAGTTCGGGAATCAAGATCACGACCGTTGCGTCGCAGACGAGCAGCTTCTGACTCATGTTCCCCCCCCCCCCCCCCCCCCACAGGAGCCTAAAGCGCGGCGGATGGGTCGAGCTCCAGGAGCTCTGCGCCGAGATCCTCTGCGACGACGGCACCATGGCCGACAACGACCCGGTCAAGTACATGTACGAGCTGGCGCGGCAGGCCTTCGCCCAGTTCGGCATGGACGTCATGCTGCCCAAGGGCCTGGGCCCGCTGCTGCGCGATGCCGGGTTTGAAAACGTCCAGTGCGTCGTCAAGAAGGTGCCCATCGGGCCCTGGGCCCGCGACAAGACGCTGCGCGTCATCGGCATGTACCAGGAGATGGCGGTGCAGGACCTGATGCCCGTCCTCCCCGGCCGGCCCTTCACGGCGCTGGGCATGTCGCAGATGGAGAGCCAGGTGACGCTGGCCCATGCCAGGCAGGGGCTGGGTGATACGAGCGTTCACCGGTACTTTGAGTATTACTTCTGGTTTGCGCAGAAGCCCTGGGCGTGAGTGGGTGAGTTTCATGCGTTGTCTCGTGCCTGTATATATTGAGCCAATACCGCAACGATGGCTCTCCCCTGACTCTTAGCTTCTAGTGTGTAGAAATGCGCCATCCGGGTAGCACTGAGGGTGGAGGGGCCGGGACAAATACTTCGGCGCCACTGGGTCTTGTACCACGCCAGCACACAGACATGCTGGCTTTTGTATAACGCGTCGCCCTTTACAGGTACACAGGCTCTCCATCCGTGCAACTAGGTGGCACGCTAGACCTGGTTGCAGCATCGAGGCCAATACTGGCAAAACCGAGCGCAGACAGTATTTACACCATCCATCCACTCGAGGTACATAGAGTCCTTTTTCCTCCCCATATTCAGATTACGCGTTGTGCTGACAGACCCCACGTGGAAGCCGCGGTCTTGCATCTCCAAACCGACCTCCAAGAAACCACCGTGTGTTGCCACCGACTTGTCCGCGGCCATGGGCAACCACCTCTCTTCCCTCACCGCGCTCCTGCCCGGGCCGCCAGCCCCCACACCGGTCACCATCCGCGGCATCCGGTTCCCCGCCGACGGGTCCCCGCCGCATCTGCTGCCGCTCACGACCACCGCGCGCGGCGTCGCCGGCGGGCCCGATGCCTCGTTCGGCCACGTCCCCGATCTCCGCGCGTGGTGGGGGACCAAACGCGCCTGGCGATGGCGCGATGTCGAGACCTTCCGCCTCGAACGCCAGCCGCTGCCGCGCTGCGACGGGCTGTATGTGCTCTTCTACTCCTTCGACCTGGACGCGCTGCCCGAGAACGTCAGCTTCCCGCAGGCCGTCTACGGGCGGGAGCGGTATTTTGCGGGCGATGCGTTTGCGGTGAAGCTGAAGGGGGACGAGCTTAATTCTGCTGTGGGCGAGGACGGGTGGGCCGTCTGGGACGATGTGCCGGCGGAGATTCTGAGTCTGCCGGTTATGAGGATGGGGCCGTTGCGAGGGGAGGGGCTTCGGTCTGGGTAGGGCCTGGGGATAGTGGTTGCGAGCAGTGCTGCAGGCGAGTTTGGTGGTGTTATAATGGTATTGACTTATCGGGTGGGTTCGATCAGGGGGACGACAAAATTCTAGCATGGAAAGGTATCCTGGAAAGGTAAGGCAGTACTCTATGCGCTATGGTATCCTTCCTCTAATCCAAGTTCTAAGCCAGAATACGAAAGTGTAGATTGCGTTGTGAACTCAGCAACAGATGCATTGCGTTGTCCATGTTGCCCTCGTTCAGACAAGGCAAAAGGCAAGGAATGCCGCCCAAAGCCATGTGTTGAGGACGATGGCGGCGGATACCGTGGGGGCCGCAGATTGGAACCACTCAGGCCAGTCATTCCCTGGTGTGTACCCCTTACCCAGGTCAATGGAACTGGTCGTAGTCTCCGTGCATGGAAGAGGGTGCGGCGGCGTTGTATACGGCGTTGTCGACACACTGGGAGAGCCCTGGGAAGTGCCCGAGTTGTAGTCTCTATCACCGGTGTCAGTGCTGTCACTTGAACTTGTAGTAGTGTCCGTGGGCGGCAGAAGGCAGGGTGTTGGGACTGGCGTTGTCGATACCTCCGAAGAGCCCTGCGAAGTTGTCGAGCTCTGGTCGCCCCCGCTGGTGGCAGTGCCCGCCCCTGAACCAGCACCGGCGGCTTCCGAGCTAGTACTGGCACCGGACCCGGCATCACCGCCACCGCCACCACCACAATCCCCCGCCGGCAGCGACACCGCCCCACTCGACACAACATCCGGCCCCGGCTCCGGAAATTGGATATCCACGCCCTCCACCGTCCGACACGGGCCCCCAATATTCGCCCGCAACAAGCCAGGCCGCTCCGCAAACCCCACCCTCTCCCCATCTCCCAGATCCGCCCCCACAACATCCACCACCGCACAGTTCATATACATCTCCCGATTCCCCACCCGATTAAACCACGTCCACGCAAACACAGCCCCCTCCGTCGCCGGCACATCCCGCGGCACGCGCACCACAAACCCACTCTCGGCGGCGCCCGCCACCGGACACGCGCCCTCGAAGCTGGCCAGCACGCGGAACGAGCGGCCGCCGTCGACCGACAGGGCGGCCTGGCACGAGCCGCCGCCGTGGGTGGCGCCGCCGGCGACGACGAAGCGGTAGGCGGCGCCGGCGGTCCAGGTCGCGACGGCGGCGCCGTCGGCCGTGCCCAGCAGGCCCAGCGAGCCCTTGCACGGGTAGTCGGCGCCGTCGGCGCGCAGCGGCGACGTCAGGCTGTAGTCGATGTTGGCCGGCGTGGTGTGCGGGTTGAGCTTGGAGCGCAGGGCCGGCGGGGAGGTCAGGGACATGTGGGCGGCGATCGGGGGGAGGAGGGTTAGGAGGAGGAGGTGGCGGCTGTTCATGGTGGGCGGTTCTTTCTTTTTTCTTTTTTTCTTTCTCTTGGGCGGGTGTGGTTAACAGTTGCTTGGGTGTTTGGTTGTTTGATTTTTTGATGGTAGGGAGGTAACGGGAAGGTGCGGCTATTGGGGGAGATCTGGGTGGGGGGGTTGGGAAGGGCATTGGGGTATTAGGTGTCAAGTCGGGGTGTTGTTGACGTGGGCGTTGGTATGAAAGGAGTCATGGTGGATGGTGTTCTTCCTGTGTAAGTAACGGCAGCGCTTTAGAGTCAAGACAATGTGTCATCGTAGATAGACCTGCAACAAAGGAACGAAATGGCCATGTCAGGCTGCCAGTGGTCATCATGACTCCGAACGTGCCACCCATGGCAGCTTACACGTTAAGTACAGAACTTGCTGTTCGGACCGCCGATCTTGGCTGGGGGTGCTGTTGGCGTGACCAATACTCCTCTTAAGCAGCGCCTCCCACAAGTCAAGCACATTCAAGTAAGTCAAGTCAAATCAGCCCCCATTCGAGTCAAATCTAGCCTAGTATTTGACTTAAGTACTTGAGTTTACTTGCTAGGCCTACATAGTGGCTAGCGCTCTCTCAAAGCCACATTAACAGCTACATACTATGTAATGATACCTCTGATTTTGCTAATATCTTAGCGTAGCTAGTTACTAGCCTAGACCTAGACGCCTAGTATCGCTAGATTCCTTACCTAACTAACAAACTACCTACTGCCTAGTACAACAGAATGCCTACGTATTAGGGAATGGTATACCGGTAATAGTCTATTGTAAAGCAGCGGTTAGCCCCGATTCCTAACCGATGTTTTGTGCAACACCCAACGCCAGACAATGAATATCAAACAACCAACACCACACGACGACCGACCTAAATCGCAGCCAAAAACAGAAGGGAAAAATGGGCGAAGTGCCGCCACTCTTGCGCCTCCCCCCACCCCTCCGGCGCCGCATCTACGACTTTCTCGGCTTGGCCTCTTTGCCCAACACAAACCCAGACAAAATCGACTTGCACGGCCGCCCTGTCGATCCCCCTGGACCATCGGCAAGCACGTTCCACGGCTTGCTCTCGTCCTGCCGTACCATCTACGCTGAGGCCGCCGCCTGTCTCTCGGCCCTTCCCGCCGGGTACCTCGAGATCGCCTTGGTCTGCGATATTGACCCTTGCCACGAACGGGCTCTAGAAGTCGCCGCGCTCGTCACTGCACCGCTCCGCCTCCTCCCCCAACTACGGCATTGCCGTATCCGACTTTGTAAGATACCAGACGCACCACTATAGCAGATCGCCCGCGATAGCGTCTTGTAAGCACGCCGTATCACGCCCCCTCCTTACTACCTCTCTCCTAAGCCGTCGGCGCAGACCTAAGCGATGTTGGTTGGCCTCCCGCGCGAACTCCGCCCTCGCATCCTTGAGTACACTGATCTCATCGCCCCGGGCAGGGCAGGGAAGTCACATGGAGCAGGTAGGATCAGGCCTACCTTACTGTTGCCCGTGGAGACTACTTCGAAGACGACGACGTACGCCTCTTTTACCACTGTTGGGCTTCTTCCGACTCAATCCCGTCGTTCCTCGGCTGTTTCTGCCGCCGCCGCCACGCGGCCTTCTCCTTTGCATGCAAGTGTTGGGCACCGCCCAGCCCGCTGTTTCTCGGAGCAACCTGAATGGCGCCGCTACGACTACCCCGACAATCGTGATGGGGGATCGCTACAAAAACCAGTATGCAGACGGCAGACAGGAGCCAGGGCCGAGCTTTTGGCTCGTGGCGTATGACCGGCTTTGGGCGCCGTCTGTGGAAGGGTGGAAGGGGGATGGGACGTGTTGTAATAGTGTGCCGATGGGTACGAGTGCATGTCCTGGGAGACAAAGAAGATACAGCTCCACCAATGCAATGCGTCACCATGTATTCTGACGCCTAACTAATGACACTACTACAGCCTACAACCGTGACTGCTACTACGTGTAAGCAGGATTCCACTAACCCTCTCGGTACTGTGCTTCGTCATAACCATGGAATCTAACATGTCTCCAGGCACCACATCGTTGTCCCCCTCCAGAGGTCGTGATTGAGTCCCCACACCCATCGACACCAATTGTTACACGGCAAGGTAGACCATGCCACAAGCCCATAGCGACAAGGTGTCGGATCGCAGGCCCGGGTGTCGCCCATGAACTGCGGCAGCCTTGAGGCATAGCGGCAGCGCTGTCCAGCACACCGTGCAACGTTCCGCGGCCGTGATGCGACGCAGTGGGCGGTCGACCGTGGCCACGGCCGTTACACAACACCCACCACACACTTCGCAACCGCCTCCACGACGGACTCCAGCTCTCGCGCGAAATCGTCCTTCTGCTTGTGCGACATCCCGCGCTTCCTCTTCCGATCCCGGCCGTTGGAGTTTCGCGAACCAAGCGGAGGCCGACCGTGGAAGGTCGCACGCTCAAAGTCGACGACCATGAGCTTGCCACTGTTTGCATCGTAGAGGATGTTGCGTGGCTCCGCGTCGCGATGGAGAACGCGCAATGCGTGCACGGCCTTGAACGAGGCGGTCACCGCCGCAACGACATCGGCCTTGTTGGCCTGGCAACGGCCGGCAACCAGGGGATGGCCGCCCCAGCCGAGGAACAAGAAGCGCGTGTAAACGCCGCCGTTGTAGTAGTAGGGCAGGACCAGGTCTACACTGCCGAGGCATACGGGGATATGCTCCCCTTGGATGTCCTGGAGTCGGTCGTACATGTCGTTCTCGTGTCGTAACAGAGCATGGTTGACGCTCTCCATGCCCTTGGCAACCAACGTATAGCCGTGGGACGATAGCCGTACCTTGAAAAGCGACCCGCGAGACCCGGTGAGATGGAGTGGCGTAGAATCCGGGTTATGGCCACGATCCACGGCGAGCTGGGCCCGAACGAGTCTAAGGAAGTCGTGCCGGCCAAGGTGCTTTGGCCCGTGGTAGTCCCGGTTGGGACAATTCGGGTCAATGACCTGGCTATATGCTAACCCCAAGAGGCACTGTTGGGTGCAGAATGGCCGGTCTTGTATGTTTGGCTTCGCAGCTCGTTGCTGCTGCTGCTGTTGTGGCTGCGTGTCTTGTCGCTGTTCTTGCTGGCCCCTATCGAAAGAGTTAGGTTTCGAGCACGCCGCCTTTCTGGCATTCGGACTGGGTGAAGGGGGCCCCTTGTCATTCCTGTCGTCCGTGTCGTTGTCATCCATATGTGTGGTGTTGGCATCGAGTTGCTGGCAATGGGAGCGTGTCCGAATTGGTGAGCGCTGGAAGCCCTTCCAACGCGGAGGCTTATAAGGGGAGACGCGAGCCTTCTTGCGCGCCGTCTCGGGGATGTTCTTGAGCACGTCGTCGTGCTCCACGGCCCACGTGTCAAGACTAGCGGCTACATCATGCCAGGACTTGGATGCAGGTCCTGCACGGAGAGCCTGGAGAATGAATGTGAAGACCTGGGCGACAGCTGTATAGTGAAGGCTCAGTTCGTCATCCTCAACGACATCCTGATTCGGTATGGAAACGTAGTAGCGAACTGTGGTAGGGTCGGCCGGGATGTGGAGGAAGACGAAGGCCTGCCCGGTACAAACATACCCATACTGAATCCCCTTGCCGATCATGTAGGAGAAGAGCTGGGTGATGACGACGGACGTGAGGTACCTGGCCGCAAACGCGAAGCCATCGCCGGTTTTGTTAATCATGTCGCGTTCCGGCTGTATTTCGGACTCTAGGCCTGTGACGATTTCGGCGACGCTCAGTTTGTGCGGCGCTCGGTATTTAATGGCGATGGCGGGAAAACGCCGGCCGTCCGATCCCTGGTAGATACATAATTGGTCCGCTCCGTTGCCCTTCCCCTGGGCCTCCCGGGCCTTGGGGCCGTAGCCGACGGGCTCGGAGATCGGGTTGCCGAGATTTGTGTGGCTTTCAAACATCACAGTGCCCTGGACGCCAAGGCTGCTCCGCAATACCGGATCGTGGTGTACCTTGCCGACCAACTTCTGAACCGCATTTTCGACGACGTCACGCTCAAAATCTCGCAGCCCAATCTCACTACCAATGGGCTTGAGCAGAGACTTGACGTATTCCAGCTGGTGTTGTGACGGAAAGACGGGCTGAGAGCAGAACGCCGGGCTTCTTGCGACGCGGTTCCAGATCTCCTCTTGCTCCGTCGGGAAGCCATCCCACCGAATAATTCGTCTAGGAAAAAGTCGGCCGGTCGGGTTGGTAGTGTCGCCTTGGGTGACTAAGGAAGGATCGGTCATTGCCTGGATGGAGACGTTGAGCGAGTGACAATGTTCAAGGTATGGCTGAAGGGTCTGGGGTTGCGCTGCTTCCGCGAGTTCCTCAGCCTCTTCGCGTCGGCGTCGCTCTTCCAACAGCGCCCTCCGTAATTGCGCGATCTCGTCGTCCATGATCACCGCAGCAGCTGTTGGGGATCCTATAGCCACATTGTGCGAACAAGAGAGTAAACAGGTAAAGAGTGGGCTTGCACACTGATTGCAACGAATAGTTAGATTGCATTGCAAACGCGCTGGTCTTGTTGTGGAAAAGAAGTTGGATCCACAGCACAATGGCACAGACCAATGTTGGAAATAGCCCGGGTTTAGGCTTGGGCAAGGTGGCTACAAGGGGGGCTCAGGCCAGACCCGCCTAAGAATGGGTGTGGCGGCCGGGCATTATCCCCTGACTAGCACCTGTAATCTAGTTCCAGAACACACAACAGAACACACAATCTGACCAGCCAGGTGGTGATACCAGGCACTGTGGCCAACACTGCAAACCCGCACACTTTACCCTCCATCGAGAGGATTCCGACAGCCATCAATGGTTCCATTCCTTGTTCGACCGGCGGCACATTCTCTTGAAAAACATCGTCCTGCGCGATTGTCAATCTTGTATCCCAAGATCGGTTTCCCTCACCACCACTTCGAAGTTCGGATCGGCGCGTCGCTGCTGATACCAGGAAGTGTCACTTGTGGCCTGCCAGACCGGCTGTTGGCGTTGTTGTTGTCGAAATGTCTCATTGCATGACGAAGTCACCAAACACCGCCTTGTATCCGCAGTCTTGTTGAACCCACTATGGCAAAGTGGGACCATAGTGGCGATATTGGATGAACCCACTCAGGGGTTCAGGGGCAGATTGGTCTTGGCATAGCATTGGGTATCCGTTGGCTCCCCCAAGGAAATAGGCTTTTGGAGCCACATATAGCTTTTTCATAGTTATATAGATTGATATAATTGAAGCTATTATTACTGTTGATTCCTCCGTCTGTTCAGACCAATCAGATTCTAATCCTATATTTTAGGTTCGACAATTAAGAGTCTTATTACTTAAATTACCTTTAAGCAACGCTAAAAGCACTAATCCTTCGACCGCCTTAGCCCGAACCTTCGAGCTAGCTAGTAGTTAAGATATCTACTACTAAGTTAACTACTAACCTCGCTATACTTAAGAAGCTAGCTAACTAGTACGTTTAGAACGTCTAGTTTACCTTAAAAGTAGCCTTATACGAACTGCTCGACTACGTCCTAGGCAAAGAGGCCCTACTTAAGTACCCTAGCGAGTTCGATCCTAATATAGCCTAGGCTATATACGAAGCTAAAACTATAGCTAAGTTCGATCGCTTGAACCTAGCCTTAACCCTAGTACAAGACATCGACTACGACGGCGCCGATACGCCTGTCTTACGAGTTACCCGAAGCGGTACGGCCTACGCCCCCGCCCCCGGCTACGCTAGCGCTTACGCCGGAGCTAGCGGTAGTAACAACGATAACGTAGCTACTGCTGTAGCCGCCCGAACGGCCAAGCAAGTACACCTATTAATAGTGTAGAACCGGATACTCTCTATCTTAGAGAATAACTACCGAAAGAAGGCCCGAGAGGCAGCCTAATAACGGAAGGAAGTCTAGAAGCTCTAGGACTTTATTATAGATACTATCTAGGTCTAGCTCCAAATAACCTAACTTCGTATAGACTAAGGCGTTAATAAGTAGTACCGTATCTATAAGGGATTCGGCGCTAACAACGTCGAGGTAGCTATAGCCCTCTATAAGAAGATTAGAGTATACTATACTATCCTCGAACAGTTAAGGTTCGTAACTATAGTATAAAAGGATTTCGAGCTATAGATTAAGAAGTAGGAGATACTAATAGAGGAAGCTATTATAAGGGATATCTAGGAAGGAACTCTCTCTATCGTTTAGATCGCTAACCTAAGTAAAGCGATTAACTAGATACCCTTTACCTTCGTTACTCGATCTAAGAAGTAGAGAGTAGTTACTACTAACTTCTAAGACTATACGATCGAGGATATAACCTACTAACTCCGGATCGGTACCTAAGACCTCCCGGCGAAATCGAAGCCTAGGGTTACCCGTAGGGCGTTCCCGACATTCGGCGGCAAGAGAAAGAGAAGCGATATAAGCCCCTAGTAGGAGGAGGAGGTTACACTATACAAGGCGTATAAAGGAGTATATAATATAGAAAGATACTACTACCTACACCTAGAGAGAGCCCCCTAGAGATTTATATATAGAGAGAACATTATCTAGAGAATAGAGAAGAACCTTAAGGCAAACCCCTCGCTTAAAGCTAAGACAGGGCGAATGAAGCCGAAGAGATAGAGATCTAACCTAAAAGAGTTATCCTAAGATTAAGATTAACTCCCTATAGCGTTAGCCCTAAGTAGGAGCATATAATAACAACGTACTTCCCTAAAGTACCGCCCTACTTTGTAACCAGAGGCAGCCTATAACTAGATACCTGCTACTTTGCTACTAGTAGATAAGAGACCTGCTACGTTATAACTAGTAGAAGAAGAGCGCCGAAAGGCCCCTAAGATACCTACTATGAAATCAGTGGACGAAGAGTGCCGAAACTCTACGTAAGTAGTAGTAGCCCCCTAAGAGTACTAGATAGCTGATCAAACAGCCAAGGCCCCCCCTATTTAGACAAAGACCTCTCTAGAGATAACATCGGCACCTAGCTAGGAAGCTACTAAGATATTAGAGAATTTTCTGACGCCCTACTTCAAGAAGTAGGCACAGTAGCTAGCTAGGTACGGGCGTATAGTCGGAAGGTATACCGTAAGCTTCTTTACTATACTAGCGGCCTTCTAAGTAGGGTAGCTTATATACCCTCTAGTTAACTCGTCTATCCTCGATTCCGGATCAACCATTCACCTATATAACAACCTCTCCCGGTTCAAGTTACTACCTTACCTTACAAGCCCATTAGACTACGTTTAGGCTAGAGAATATCCCGTTACTATCGAGAGATATAGCAAAGTCGACATTATAGTAAAGACTAAGAACGGATCCTAAGTTATTACTCTTAAAGACGTAGCTTTTTACCTAACTTTCGTATATAACCTCGTCTCCCTCTACTAACTTAAAAACCGCGGCATCTAGTAGGATACCCGCAACGACTACCTATAGCGCGGAGAAAACGTATACCTCTATAACGTTCAAGACTAATACGATCAATTCGTCCTAGAATACATTCCCTAGACAACTATATACGCCGCCTTCGCTATACGAAAGCAATAGCTTAATACGTAGACCGTTCGGGCACTATCTAGAGCGGATATAATAATATAGTATCTCCGCCTTAGTTACCTAGGCCTAAGGGCCCTCGAACATCTTGTTAATAGTACTTACGGAGTTAAAATCAAGGGTATTATAATAGTAGAGTACGACGGGTACGGATGCGGCAAAGCAAAACGTCGGATTAGCCAAGAACTACGCCTAGACCCTCTAAAGGCAGGGGACTATATCGCCATCGACTTCTACAAATACCTAGGCGCGCGATAAGATTATACCGTATTGCTGCTCGCTACTAACTAATACTCTAGGTATACGTAGGACTATTATATAAGAACCTATAAAGGCGACAATATCCTAGTAGCCCTTAAGACCCTTTTCCGTATACTAGAGACCTAGTATAAGATCAAACCTAAAGCAATCGAGTACGATAACGAGTTTACTAAAACTAACGCTATTATAGCGTTCTTCGAGAGCAAGGGTATTAAAGTCAAGCCCTATACCGCCTATACGTAAGAGCAGAACAGGGTAGTAGAGCGCTTAGGGGGTATAATTAAGGAAAAACAACGTTATATAGCTCTAAGCGCCAACCTCCTGATCAAATTGTAGCTTAAGATTTCCTAAGCATCGGTGTACCTCTTTAATTATATACTAAGGTAAGGAAGTAGTTAGAAGATACTATTTAAGAGATTCTACAAGTACCTAGAGAAGCGAAGCATAGTTGTAATAGAGCGACGTAAACTAGCACTAAACTATTTAAAGGTATATAGATACAAGGCTTACGCTATAACAACCATAGCGTAAAAGAAGGAGCGCCGACTATAGAGATTCGAGCCGACGGTATTCGTAGGATACCTAGTAGGATACTAATCCTCTAATATCTACTGAATCTAGAACCCTAGAACCAACGATGTAGTAGCTACCCGAGACGTCATTTTTAACGAGATATAGGTCCTTTCTAGAGACCTCGAGCGTATCGCGATCGATTAGAAGCAAGTTGACCTAGAGGTACTTGCCTAGTAGCTTGCCGATTAAGAAACAAGAAACCTAGCTACTAAACTAGATAAACAAGAACCTAAGAATAAGGACAAAGACAAGGATATCGCCGTCTACCTAACCGATAATATATTAGAAGAAGAAGAGCTTGAAGAGGAGATCTTAGATACTATTATAGTTAAAGGCAACGCCTCTAGCGATTTCCCTAAGTTCTACCAAATACCTCCTACAACACCTCCCGCTGCTCTTTTGACCGCGCTAATAACTAGCTTATAAGCCAACAATGCTATAGAAATCGCGGCGGCATTCGAACTATAGTGAACTGGGGCAGAATGGTCTTGGCCAGAACAGGGGTACGCATGTGGTGGATTTTTCGTTTTTTGACTGCTTGCAGCGCTATGCGTTGTTTTTGCAGTCACATATATAGCCAGTCAGAGCACCCACTTAGGGAGACGACAACACTCCTGGGACATCAAAAGCCCCCCCTAAATTTGACACTTTTGGCTCCAAGCCTTCCTTTGCCTCTGGGCACATGTTTTGTGGTGACAAATTGTTCGCCTTCCTCTGAACAGGGGGAGACATGTGTCCGGAGGGCGATATCTTGATCGGATCGGTCACAATTGAAGCCCGAAGATGCGTCGGCAACCATGGACGCTTGCCGACTTGTCCATCCCTACTGTGGTCTTGCCCACCACCATGGAGTGGGTTGGTTTGTGGTTTGCTCCAGTTCAATAGTACGTAGCCTTCTACGTAGGTATACTATCGACCGTAGTCGGCATATTAAGAGACAAGCCTAATACAAGAGCTACGATTAACCGACTCTAGCGAAAGATAGCGACCCTAGCAATCGAGCCTAAGAAACCAAAGACTACTAAAGAAGAGCAGACTCTACAAGGAACTATTACAAAGAAGCGTGTCACAGGCACAGCCTGTGTCATGTGCCATGTCATGTGCTATGCTATGTGGTTGGCTGAGCACTCTGTAGCTAGAGGAGCGTGGCTCTATACTAGGTGGAGCTCGCTACGTAGAGCCTTTAGCCCTCACGAGCTCCTACGAAGGTTGCACTGTTATATAACCTTGTTATATACGACCGTTATAGTAGGTTGTACCTTCAACTTGCGCGTATAGCTAGTTAGACCGTTAGAGGCAGATCGAACACCTTAGACTAGCTAGAACGTTTCTTTTTTCCAACGTACCGGACTTTGTTTAACCTCGACTATATAGTATAAGTTAAAACAAGTACCCTACCCCTATTTACAGTCCGACGTACAGGATATCTAACGTATAGGACTACCCCCTATAGAACTACCCTAACGAACTAGGATAATAGATAGGGTAGAAGATAGTAATAATATACCGATGTAGGCGCTAGAGCAAGCTAGCCCGTTACGTGCTGCTATTATACGCGAGTAGCTAAGAGCCGCGCTAGCGGAGTAGAAGGCGACACTCGCCGCGCTCGCTAACACCTAGGCGATAGCTAATAACGCGGTTACTAAGGGTAAGGCGCTCTACGAACAGCTTAAGGCGTAGAAGTATATAAACGCGGTAATCTCGAAGATACTCAAGGAGTAGAGACTAATAACCCTATAGGCGCTCGAGGCGACGAGCGCTGCGCTAGCTAGAGGCGGCAGAGGTAGTAGCTAGCTGTTATACTAGTACTATAACGAGGACGACCTAGCTGCAATGTCCCTCCCCTACCTAATACCGTTTATAGGGGAGGAGAAAGATACTATTAAGCGGACTACCTTATTCGATAACTAGTTAGATAAGGTCTAGGGGCGCTAGAGAATACGCCCTTACGAGTTCTCGACTAAGCGTACGAAGATCCTATACGCTAAGGCAATACTCGGTAGTAACGTAAGCCGCGTAGTTAAGTCGAAGCTCTAGACGATCGAGAACTACCTAGACGACGATAGGCGCTAGTACTAGAAGACTAGGACTAAGTTCCTAAACGACCTCGAGAAGCGGTATATAACCTATAACGTCGCTATAGTAGCTACGAACTAGCTCTATATACTCGTCTAAGCCGTGGCAAACGAGTGGGCTAAGCAAAAGTAGAAGATAGGGAAGCTGAAGAACAAGACCCTCGACACGGATGGAGTAGTGGAACTCGCCTGGCAGGAGCGCGAGATAGCGGCCCGGGAGAGGCGCGCCGCGCTCGCAACGAGAGCAAGAAGACCTACACACCGCTCGGCAGACAAGGACCCCCCGATACAACTATTCACAGACCTCGCCCTCAAGAGACACGAGGGTCTGAGCAAGGCTCAGAGCTCCCTGCTCGCCTAGGCGCGTAGCAGGGACATCGGCCTCTAGGAGTACCTAAACAGGGTGAACGTCCTAGAGATCACTACGCCGTACTGCGAGTACGGCGAGGGCAAAGAAACGATCGAACACCTAGTAGTATAGTACAAAGATCCACCGAAGTACAGAACCTGGGAGGAGTTACAAATACGGTTACGACGGGATCTGCAGCTTGTCTTACGACGAGCTATATAGCTATACAAGAGCTTGGCAAAGGTAGTCATTAGCTGGTTGATGGATTCGGGGCGCCTGACAGAGTATAGCGTAGCTCGCAGGCTGCAACTAGAAGCTACGATAGCCGCGAAAGCAGCCAAGAGTAGCGGAGAGGGTGCGGGAAGTGCCGAATCGAGCCGCTAAGGGAGACAGGGGCTACCTTTAACACGTAGCATAATGGATTCAAAGCGCTAAAGCAGAAGCGTAGGCAGGGGTTTTTACCCGGCCCCCTGTTTAGGGGGCACGGTTTCCTTTGTATATAAACCAGTAGCAGGACCGGCGCGCCGTAAGGCATATCGGAGTACGAATAAATAATATATACTCGTCTAGGAGAATAAGTTCACGAACTTCAACAACTTCCTAACGGAGTTCTCGAACCTAGCCGATACCGCTAATATCGAGAGCGTAACGTAGGTCCGTATATTCAGAGAACGGATCTTAGCCCGCCTTTTAGCTACGTTTACATTATAGGTTAGGCTACTAGCGTCGGACGACTTCGACGCGTAGGCTAAGATAGCCTAGACCCTATCTACGAACTTAGATACGGAGGACTTTAGGAAGAAGATCCGTAGTAGCAACGGCGCGCTCGCTATATATTACGGTAGCGGTAGCGGGGGTACCGGGAGAGCCCGGGATCCCGACGCTATAGAAATCGACGCCGTTACCCTGGCCGCGCTTATACCGTAAGAAAAGGAGCGCCGTAGGGCTAGCGGCCTGTACTTTAAGTACAGCACTAGCGACTATATCTTAAGGTATTGCTAGGCCGGCCGAGGAGGCTATAGTAGCCGCGGCGGCTAGCCGTAGCGCGGAGGCGCGTAGGGCTACGGCAGTACGTAGGGCTATAGTAGGGTACAGGGCTACGGCGGCGCGTAAGGCTATAGCGGGGCGTAGGGCTACGGCGGAGCGCAGGGCTATAGCGGAGCGCAGGGCTACGGCGGAGCGTAGGGCTATAGCGGAGCGTAGGGCTACGGCGGCGCGTAGAGATAGTAGCAGCCTTAGGGATAGTAGTAGCCTACTTAGCAAGGCTTTGGTTAAGCCCCCTCTAGGGGCCTCCTAGCTTGTAGCGGCGTAAGCGGCTGCGCTAGGGCCTATTAGAGGGGTTAAGGCGGGCTCGCTATACGTTTTGTAGACGCCCCTAACTAGAGCGGTTTTGTCGTTAGGGAGGTAGACGAGCAGGAGGACTATAGCGCTTACTAGAGTATAGAGTAACCCCCTAGTTTCGGCTTCTTATATAACGACTAGGGAAACGAGGAGCTCCTATAAACTATCGCTTATAGGAGGGGTACCGCTAGCTATAGGAGGGATAGGGAGATAGTTTAGTTATTAGTACCGTAGGTAGTAGCGCTAAATCTATTCTCTTATTATTGTACCTAGCAGTTAGTAGGTACAATGTAGAGTATATAGTACTTGTAGACTTAGGTTATATAGGTCTAGCGTTTGTAGATTTTGGCTTTATAGTTGCAAATAGGCTACTACTAGAGAGGCTAGTAGTATAGCGGCCGCTATTTCTAGCCGACGGAGGGTTCTCGCGCTAGATCGAGCACTTAGCGGCGCTTATACTAGTCGTTAGCGACTACTAGGAGACCCTAGTGTATTTCGTTACAACGCTTGTAAAGGAGACCCTAGTAATCTTAGGCCTCCCGTAGCTACGGAAGCATAACCTACGGATCGACTAGGAGACCCTATAGCTCGAATTTACGGAGTACTGCCGTAGGAGGTACCTACTAGAGTACATCAGGAGCTAGGTCGCTTAGCAGGTAGGCTAGCTAGAGGTACCCCTACCCCTTAGGAACAGTAAGCGGTACTATATAATAGTAAAGGACGTACCTAAAGACAACGACTATAGCACCTCTAGTAACAACGACAAGGTTACTATCGCTACAAGCAAGCTCTCTAACTATAAGAGAGCTAGGCGGTCTAATAGGCGGAGACAGGCCTATAGATAGTAGAGATCTACGTCCTAGGGAGGCGCGTAGGCCGACCTGCGAGGGACGCTCGTACTACTAGGAGCGATAGGCGTACCGGTTAAAGCGCCGCCCCCTATATTACTAAGGCTAGTAGAGGTAGTAGCTAGCGCTAGGAGACTACCCCCTAGACCCTATTCCCCCCTCTACGCCCTGCCCCTGCTTAGTTAAGTATAGGGGAAGATCCGCTAGGATAACGCGAAGATCCTAAACGGAGCGAGCTTCCTAGTAGTATACTAACAGAAGGGCGTAGTAATTATATAGACTATAATAGGCAAGCTAGAGAGAGTAGTAGAGGCTAAGAAGAGAGACTATATACTAGTTCTACCTAAGTAGTTTTTTAAGGACCTATTAAGTTAAGAGAGTATACTAGAGTATATAAAGTCGATGCTCCTAGTAAGGTTCTATAGCTTTATCGACGCGCTCGCTAAAGGGGATAAGAAGCTTAATAAGATTATAGAGGAGGATTCTAAGAAGTTCTTCGATAAGGCGGATAGACTAGCGCCTACTTTAGACGAGATTAAAACGCACCTACTAAAGGAATACCAAGACCTAGTAGCCGCCTTTATCCTATAGGACGCTAATATCTTACCCCCCTACTATACGTATAACTATAGGATCGAGCTACTCCTAGGGAGCGTAGTCCTATACTTAAGGAATCGCCTAATATCGCTAATAGAGCTATATATACTAAAGCGCTAGCTTGACAATAACTTTATAAAAGGGTTTATCTAGCCCTTACGCTCGAGCGCCTCGTTGCCTATCCTTATAGCCTAGAAGCTAGGTAAAGGTATTAGGATCTATATCGACTACTATAGTATTAACAACGTGACGCTAAAGAGCCGGTACCCTATCCCGCTAATCTAGGAGACCCTAGACTCTATCTATAAGGCGAAGATCTTCACGAAGCTTAATGTAATCGTAGCGTTTAACCAAGTACGCGTAGCGCTAGGCTACAAGTAGCTTATAGCGTTTATCACGAGATTCGGCCTATATAAGACGCTAGTTACGCCGTTCGGCCTATAGGGCGCGCCCGCTACCTTCTAGTATTATATGAACGATATCCTTTATAACGCTCTAGATAACTACGTAACGGCGTACCTAGACAATATCCTAGTCTACTCTAGCACGCTCGAGGAGCACATTAAGCAAGTTAGGGAGGTACTAAAGCGTATAATCGATATAGGCCTATAGGTGGATATCGATAAGTGCGAATTCTATATGAAGCGGACGAAGTACCTAGGGCTTATTATTACGCCTAGGGGTATTAAGATAGACCTAGATAAGGTCGAAGCGGTATGTAATTAGGAGGCTCTAGAGACAAGGAGGCACCTCTAGCGGTTCTTAGGGTTCACGAACTTCTACCGCCGATTTATATAAGGTTTTTCAAGCTATGTACAGCCGCTATACGAACTTACGAAGAAGATAGTAGACTAGGAGTAGTCTAAGTAGTATAAGGTAGCTTTCTAGCGCCTAAAGGTATACTTTATTATAGCACTGGTACTACGGATATATAACTAGGAGAAGCAAGCGGTAGTAGAAGTTAATACGTTAGACTAGTCGGTAGGTAGAGCGCTACTATAGGAGGGGGATAATAGTAAGTTATATCTAGTTACTTACTTCTTAGTAAAGTATACCGTAGCTAAGTGCAACTATAACATCTATAATAAGGAGCTCCTTACGATCGTTAAGGCGCTCGAGGAATAGCGCCCCGAGCTCGAAGGTATAGCTAAGAGGTTCGATATTATTACAGATTATAAGAACCTACAGACCTTCGGTATAATAAAGCAGCTATCGCTACGCTATATACGCTAGTTAGAGTTCTTGTCGCGCTTTAACTTCTAGATTATCTACCGCCTAGGTATAGCAAATAGCTGCCCCGACGCGCTTAGTAGGAAGCTAGAGTTTATACTAAAAGACGTTAAAGATAATAGGCTATAGAATAGGCGGCGCCCCCTGATCGACCTAAGCAAGTTCAACCTAGAGACCTTTAGTAGCAAATACGACGCTAAGCTACTAGGCAAGATACTAGAGCTCTTTAGCCTTAACGTTTCGCGCTACGCTAACGACCTTATCGCGGAGAGCTACGCGACCTTGCCGTTTATAGTAGATATAGTAGAGGCGCTTAGCGACTAGGAGATACGCGCCTAGCTAAGTAAGATTAAGCAGGAGCTAAGAGTACTATTTGCTAAGTATAAGTTAGTCTTAGGTAGGGCGTTCTACCGTAGTAGGCTAATAATCGACCCGGGCAATACGGAGCTCCATTTATAGCTTATCTACTAGATATACGCGTTAGGGCCTAGCAGGCACCTAGGGAGGACAAAGACGCTCGACCTAATAAACAGGGTCTACTAGTAGCTAGGGATAAGTATATTAGTAAGGACGTTTATAGGAGCCTATACGCTATACTTTAAGACGAAGAACCCTCGCTCGAAGCCCGTAGGGTTCTTTAAGCCGCTCCCGCTACTATTAGTACCGTAGCGAGATATATCGGTAGACTATATTACGCTGCTCCCGCTATATAAACGGAGGGGGTAGGAGTTTAGGTATATAGTAGTAGTAGTTAACCGGCTTATGAAGATACGCTACTTTATTATAATAGCGACACTAGAGGCTAACGAGCTAGCTAACCGGTTTATTAAGCGCGTATACTTGCTCTAACGTACCGCCTACCCTTGTCGGTCACACACCCAGTTCGGCCACGTCATTTCGCTAGATTCAGGGGCCACTAGATACAACGATCACCAGGTTGATAGGCGTTCAACAGAGTAAAAATGAAGCCATTCGCAAGCTGATATTGATACAAAAAATGCAGGCGGTTCCAACAGTACCCATCAATCAAAAAGACCATACTTAACAGGCATCTCCTTCCACACAACATTCTTGATAAAGCCAACCGTCGCCCGCGTAGCTGCCCGCGATTCCTTTGCCTCCCGTTCTATAGCCTCCGCTGCCTCCTTCTATTGTATATACGCGCGAATAGCCTCAACTGTCAGTACTTTGGCCTCGCCGCAAGCCTTCTTTGTTACCTTTCTCCTGCTCGCTACGCTCTTGTTGATAAGCTCCTAGTTCAATGCATTGGAGAGCGCGAGCTCGGCTTGAAGGCCGTTGAACGTATCCTTGATCTCAACTATCTGCCGCTTTATAGGGCTTGCAAATGCCTCGAATAGCTCCTCCACTAACGACGTAGTCCTCTTGACGCCTCGATGCTAGCGGGGGGGCGGGGGCGGGGGCGGGGACTTCGGCCGTACAGTTGCAAGGATCTTCTCTAGGTTAAACGGTATTAACCTAGTACCTCTCTATCCCCTAGCGATGTTACATAGCATTGTTCTACGTACCTCCTAGTAATATTAAAGGAACTGGTAGTTATCAATGCGCCTAGCGCCGAGTATCGCCCCCTTATTGACTAGACCATAGTATATAGTTACCAACGGACCAAAGACACTAACATCTAATAGTTAAAGCACGTGGGTTGCGTGTAGTAGTAGGCAAAGAGGCACGATGTTATAGTCGGCGCAGAACTGAACGAAAGGGGGCGAAACGTGACTGCCGTAGCCGTCGAGGATAAGGAGGCGGTAATAGCCAATAGCTTACGGTGCTATATATTTCTCGAAGTGTTCAAGCCAGGTTATCGCGATCTTACAGTCGGTCTAGCCATTGTCACTGACCTACACGATATACCGCTTGTCCAGCTCGTCGGGTATCCACGCACGTTAAATACGCTTGCCTTCGAAGATGATATAGGGTAGGAGAAGGTAGCCGTAGGCCGAGATACATTCGATAATTGAAACCCATTCACGGTTGCCCGGCTAGGCAACGGAGGCGGTTGCCTCGCGCTATAGCACGATAACCTTCTAGCTCTAGCCAATGCCCTTTATACACCCCTTCTTATCTATATTGTAGATATCGTCGTCGGGAATAGCGTACTTCAATCGGGTAGTTTAGAACAGTTGAAACCAGTGTTCCGCAGTATTGTAATCCAGGGTATCCTTCCTTGCTTGGTCCATTGCGCGGACACGGCGAACACGAAGTTCTTCGTGCCTATTAAGGAAGTTCCATACCCAGTTACCACCAAGAGGAACCGTATCGCCTTTAGTAAGCAACAACTACATAGCAAGGTTGCGGATAGCTTCGTGCGTCATAGGCCAGCCCCACGCATCAAGTTAATATACCGCTTTAACGACGGCATGTTCCTCTATAGGCGTAAGTCGTTGTTCGGCGGTATAGGCGGTCGTTATAGGGCGTCGTTTGTTGGAAAAACGGTCTTGCAGTGTAGTTCGTAGCACATTAAAGAGGTTGGCTGCGTGCCGTACACTAGCGACGGTCTTCGATTCGAGTGCTGCAATTGCATTCTGGATTTGTTGTTCTTGCACAGCCCGTTCGGCCTTCGTTTTTTTCGCTGGTTTAGTAGCCATCATTAGAGCTACTCAATAATATTGAAGTAGTGGAAAACTAACCAGTCTGGCGATAGTTATAGTGGAAAGAAGTTGCAGTGTTGAATTGAATGAGGCGGCTGTGATGGTAGCTTGCAGCGGAAAAGAGAGGTGGAAATTGGTGGCCGAACTGGGTGTGTGACCGACAAGGGTAGGCGGTACGTTATAGCGTACTAGAGACGATCGTGTCGGATAGAGGTATATAGTTCGTTTTAGGGTTCTAGAGGGCGCTATCGGCGCGCCTTACGATTACCCTAAAACCCTTATCGGCGTTCTACCCCTAGACAAACGGCTAGACGGAGTAGATTAACGTAGAACTAGAGCAGTACCTACGGCTATATATCGACTAGGTATAGAATAACTAGGTTAACTAGCTCCCCCTAGTAGAGTTTATAAGGAACAATATAGTATCTAAGACAACGGGCGTATTACCGTTCTTCGCGAATTACAGCTTTAACCCTAGGATAAGCGTAGAGCCGTCGAAGCCGTACCTACCGAATATCTTAGAGTAGTAGAAGCGGGAGTTTTTCTAGGTATTAGAGCTCGCGGACCGCTTTAGGGTGATCCTTAGGAAGGTTACGGCGCTAGCAAAGCAGTTATAGGACCGCTACGAACAGAACGCGAACCGCTATAGGGAGGATACGCCGTAGTACCGCGTTAGCGATAGGGCGATACTCGATATATAGAACTATAAGACTAGTAGGCTAACCGTAAAGCTCGCGCCGCGGTAGGAGGGCCTGTTCGAGGTTACAAAGGCCTTATTATACGTAGTAACTCTAAAGCTCCTAGCGAATATAACGATCTTCCCTACGTTCTATATCTTAAGAGTAAGGCGCTACCTAGGTAAGGGGCTAGCTAGCTAAGAGAGGGCTAACGACAATGTAAGCGCTAACCGTAGGTACGTAGTTACACGGACTAACGAAGGCGAAGACGTAGTAGAGTAGAGGTTCGAGAGGATCGTAGGGTTCGGCAAGGCGGCAAATAGTCACTAGCAGTACTAAGTTAAGTAGGAAGGTTATAACAACCTAACTTAGTAACCTATAACGGATCTACGTAGCTATAATAACGCTATCTAGGAGTTCTACGATATATACCCCGAGCTTCTAGGCCTGCTATTATAGACGCGGAGAAGGAAGGCGCAGCGCTAGGGTAGGCGCTAAGATGACTCTAACTCCAGATACAAGCACCTAGGATAGGGGGCTATTTTTATATAGGGGGCTTGTTTAGAGAGGGAGGGTAGTGTCACAGGTACAGCCTATATTATATGCTATATTATATGCTATACTATGTGGTTAGCTGAGCACTCTGTAGCTAGAGGAGCGTGGCTCTATACTAGGTGGAGCTCGCCGCGTAGAGCCTTTAGCCCTCGCGAGCTCCTACGAAGGTTACACTGTTGTGCAACCTTGTTATATACGACCGTTACAAGCGCGTTATATAGCTAATGAAGAAGAAAGATAGTATTAAACGCCTATATCGTAACATCCTTCCTCCTAAGCCGAAATAGCATTACGAACTCGAGAACTACCCGATAGAAGCACTCTTCCTATAAGTAGAGAAGGATCACTTATATAACGGTCGTATACAACAAGGTTGTACAATAGTGTAACCTTCGTAGGAGCTCGCGAGGGCTAAAGGCTCTACGCAGCGAGCTCCACCTAGTGTAGAGCCACGCTCCTCTAGCTATAGGGTGCTCAGCCAACTATATAGTATAGTATATAACATAGTACATAACATAGGCTGTGCCTGTAACACTACCCTCCCTCTCTAAACAAGCCCCTTATATAAAAATAGCCCCCTATCCCGGGTACTTGTATCTAGAGTTAGAGTTACCTTAGCGCCTGCCCTAGCGCTACGCCTTCCTTCTCCGCGTCTATAATAGCGGGCCTAGAAGCTCAGGGTACGTATCGTAGAACTCCTAGATAGCGTTATTACAGCTATGTAGATCCGTTATAGGTTGCTAAGTCGGGTTGTTATAACCTTCCTACTTAACTTAGTACTACTAGCGACCGTTTGCCGCCTTGCCGAACCCTACAATCCTCTTAAACCTCTACTCTACTACGTCTTCGCCTTCGTTAGTCCGCGTGACTATACGCCCGTAGTTAGCGCTTACATTGTCATTGACCCTCTCTTAGCTAGCTAGCCCCTACCCTAGGTAGCGCCTTACTCTCGAGACGTAGAACGTAGGGAAGATCGTTATATTCGCTAGAAGCTTTAGAGTTACCGTGTATAACGAGGCCTTTATAACCTCGAACGGGCCCTCCTACCGCGGCGCGAGCTTTACAGTCGGCCTACTAGTCTTATAGTTCTATATGTCGAGCATCGCCCTATTGCTAACGTAGTACTATAGTGTATCCTCTCTATAGCGGTTCGCGTTCTGTTCGTAGCGGTCCTGTAACTGCTTTGCTAGCGCCGTAACCTTCCTAAGGATCGCCCTAAAGCGGTCCGCGAGCTTAGATACCTAGAGAAACTCCCGCTTCTGCTACTCTAAGATATTTAGTAGGTATAGCTTCGACGGCTCTATACCTATCCTAGGGTTAAAGCTATAATTCGCGAAGAACGGTAATACGCCCGTTGTCTTAGAGACTATATTATTCCCTATAAACTCCGCTAGGGGGAGCTAGTTAACCTAGTTATTCTACGCCTAGTTAATATATAGCTATAGGTACTGCTCTAGTTCCGCGTTAATCCGCTCTATCTGGCCGTTTGTCTAGGGGTAGAACGCTAATAAAGGTTTTAAGGTAATCGCAAGGCGTACTAACAGCGCCCTCTAGAACCCTAAAACGAACTACGTACCTTTGTCCGATACAATCGTCTCTAGTACGCTATAGAGCGAGTATATACGCTTAATAAACCGGTTAGCTAGCTCGTTAGCCTCTAGTGTCGCTATTATAATAAAGTAGCGTATCTTCGTAAGCTAGTTAACTACTACTACTACGTACCTAAACTCTAACCCCCTCTATTTATATAGCGGGAGTAGCGTAATATAGTCTACTAATATATCTTACTACGGCGCTAACGGTAGTAGGAGCGGCTTAAGGAACCCTATAGGCTTCGAGCGGGGGTTCTTCGTCTTGAAGTATAGCGTATAGGCTCCTACGAACGTCCTTACTAATACGCTTATCCCTAGCTACTAGTAGACCCTGTTTATTAGGTCGAGCGTCTTCGTCCTCCCTAGGTACCTGCCAGGCCCTAACGCGTATATCTAGTAGATAAGCTACAAATAGAGCTCCGTATCGCCCGGGTCGATCATCAGCCTACTATAGTAGAACGCCCTACCCGAGACTAACTTACACTTCGCGAACGGTACTCTTAGCTCCCGCTTGATCTTACTTAGCTAGGCACGTACCTCCTAGTCGCCAAGCGCCTTTACTACGTCTGCTATAAACGGTAAGGTCGCGTAGCTCTCCGCGATAAGGTCGTTAGCGTAGCGCGAAACGTCGAGGCTAAAGAGCTCTAGTATCTCGCCTAGTAGCTTAGCGTTATATTTGCTACTAAAGGTCTCTAGGTTGAACTTGCTTGGGTTAATTAGGGGGCGCCGCCTATTCTATAGCCTATTATCCTTAACGTCTTTCGGTATAAACTCTAGCTTCCTACTAAGCGCGTCGGGGCGGCCGTTTGCTGTACCTAGGTAGTAGATAATCTAGAAGTTAAAGCGTAACAAGAACTCTAACTAGCGTATATAGCGTAGCAATAGCTGCTTCGTTATACTAAAGGTCTGTAGGTTCTTGTAATCCGTAATAATATCGAACCTCTTAGCTATACCTTCGAGCTCGGGGCGCTATTCCTCGAGCGCTTTAACGATTACAAGGAGCTCCTTATTATAGATATTATAGTTGCACTTAGCTATAGTATACTTCGCTAAGAAGTAAGTAACTAGATATAACTTACCGTTATTCCCCTCCTATAGTAGCGCTCTACCTACTAACTAGTCTAACGTATCGACTTCTACTACCGCTCGCTTCTCCTAGTTATATATCCGTAGTACCGGTGCTATAATAAAGTATACCTTTAGGCGCTAGAAAGCTACCTTGTACTACTTGGACTACTCCTAGTCTACTATCTTCTTCGTAAGTTCGTATAGCGGCTGTATATAGCTTGAAAAACCTTATATAAATCGGCGGTAGAAGTTTGTAAACCCTAAGAACCGCTAGAGGTACCTCCTTATCTCTAGAGCCTCCTAATTACGTACTGCTTCGACCTTATCTAGGTCTATCTTAATGCCCCTAGGTGTAATAATAAGCCCTAGGTACTTCGTCCGCTTCGTATAGAATTCGCACTTGTCGATATCTACCTATAGGCCTATGTCGATTATATACTTTAGTACCTCCCTAACTTGCTTAATATACTCCTCGAGCGTACTAGAGTAGACTAGGATATCGTCTAGGTACGCCGTTACGTAGTTATCTAGAGCGTTATAGAGGATGTCGTTCACGTAATACTAGAAGGTAGCGGGCGCGCCCTATAGGCCGAACGGCGTAACTAGCGTCTTATATAGGCCGAATCTTATAATAAACGCTATAAGCTACTTATAGCCTAGCGCTACGCGCACTCGGTTAAACGCCGCGATTACGTTAAGCTTCGTGAAGATCTTCGCCTTATAGATAGAGTCTAGGGTCTCCTAGATTAGTAGGATAGGGTACCGGCTCTTTAGCGTTACGTTATTAATACTATAGTAGTTAACGTAGATCCTAATACCTCCGCCTAGCTTCTAGGCTATAAGGATAGGCGACGAGGCGCTTGAGCGTAAGGGCTAGATAAACCCCTTCGCAAGGTTGTCGTCGAGCTAGCGCTTTAGTATATATAGCTCTATTAGCGATATTAGGCGATTCCTCGAGTATAGGACTATACTCTCTAGGAGTAGCTCGATCCTATAGTTATATATATAGTAGGGGGGTAAGATATTAGCGTCCTATAGGACGAAGGCGGCTACTAGGTCTTAGTATTCCTTCAGTAGACACGCCTTAATCTTGTCTAAAGTAGGCGCTAGTCTATCCGCCTTATCAAAGAACTTCTTAGAATCCTCCTCTATAATCTTATTAAGCTTCTTGTCCCCTTTAGCAAGCGCGTCGATAAAGCTATAGAACCTTGCTAGGAGTATCGACTTTACGTACTCTAGTATACTCTCTTAACTTAGTAGGTCCTTAAAAAACTACTTAGGTAGAACTAGTATATAGTCTCTCTTTTTAGCCTCTACCGCTTTCTCTAGCTTGCCTATCGTAGTCTATATAACTACTACACCCTTCTATTAGTATACTACTAGGAAGCTCGCTCCGTTTAGGATCTTTACGTTATTCTAGCGGATCTTCCCCTATACTTAACTAAGCGGAGGTAGGGCGTAGGGGGGGGAACAGGGTCTAGAGGGTAGTCTCCTAGCGCTAGCTACTACCTCTACTAGCCTTAGTAATATAGGGGGCGGCGCTTCGACCAGTACGCCTATCGCTCCCGGCGGTACGAGCGTCCCCTACGGGTTGGCCTACGCGCCTCCCTAGGACACGGATCTCTACCGTCTATAGGCCCGTCTCCGCCTATCGGACCGCCTGGCTCTCTTATAGTTAGAGAGCTTGCTCGTAGCGATAGCGACCTTATCGTCGTTACTAGAGGTACTATAGTCGTTGTCTTTAGGTACGTCCTCTACCGTTATATAGTACCGCTCGCTGTTCCTAGGGGGTAGGGGTACCTCTAGCTAGCCTACCTACCGAGCGACCTAGCTCCTAATATACTCTAGTAGGTACCTCCTATAGTAGTACTCTATAAATTCGAGCTATAGGGTCTCCTAGTCGATCTATAGGTTATGCTTCCGTAGCTATAGGAGGCCTAAGATCACTAGGGTCTCCTTTACAAGCGTTATAACGAAGTACACCAGGGTCTCCTAGTAGTCGCTAACGACTAGCGTAAGCGCCGCTAAGTGCTCGATCTAGCGTAAGAACCCTCTATTAGCTAGAAATAGCGGCTACTATACCGCCAGCCTCTCTAGTAGTAGCCTATTCGTAACTACAAAGCTAAAATCCACGAACGCTAGACCTATATAACCTAAGTCTACAAGTGCTATATACTCTACATTGCGCCTACTAACCACTAGGTATAATAATAAGAGAATAGATTTAGCGCTACTACCTACGGTACTAATAACTAAACTATCTCCCTATCCCTCCTACAGCTAGCGGTACCCCTCCTATAAGCGACAGTTTATAGGAGCTCCTTGTTTCCCTGGTCGTTATATAAGAAGCCGAAACTAGGGGGTTGCTCTATACTCTAGTAAGCGCTATAGTCCTCCTGCTCGTCTACCTCCCTAACGACAAAACCGCTCTAGTTAGGGGCGTCTATAAAACGTATAGCGAGCCCGCCTTAACCCCTCTAATAGGCCCTAGCGCGGCCGCTTACGCTACTACGAGCTAGGAGGCCCCTAGAGGGGGCTTGACCGAAGCCTTACTAAGTAGGCTGCTACTATCCCTAAGGCTGCTACTATCTCTACGCGCCGCCGTAGCCCTACGCTCCGCTATAGCCCTACGCTCCGCCGTGGCCCTGCGCCCCGCTATAGCCTTACGCGCTACCGTAGCCCTATGCCCCGCTATAGCCCTACGTACCGCTATAGCCCTGCGCGCCTCCGCGCTGCGGCTGGCCGCCGCGGCTACTACAGCCTCCTCGGCCGGCCCGGTAATACCTTGAGATGTAGTCGCCGGCGCCGCACTTGAAGTATAGGCCGCTAGCCCTACGGCGCTCCTTTTCTTATAGTATAAGCGCAGCTAGGGTAACGGCGTCGATCTCTATAGCGTTAGGATCCTAGGCTCTCCTAGTACCCCCGCTACCGCTACTGTAATATATAGCGAGCGTACCGTTGCCGCTACGGATCTTCTTCCTAAAGTCCTCTATATCTAAGTTCGTAGATAGGGTCTAGGCTATCTTAGCCTATACGTCGAAGTCGTCCGACGCTAGTAGCCTAACCTATAACGTAAACGCGGCCGAGAGGCGGGCTAAGATCCGTTCTCTAAATATACGGACCTACGTTACGCTCTCGATATTAGCGGTATCGGCTAGGTTCGAGAACTCCGTTAGGAAGTTATTGAAGTTCGCGAACTTATTCTCCTAGACGAGTATATAGAGCTAGTTCGCGGCTACTATAGCGACGTTGTAGGTTATATACCGCTTCTTAAGGTTATTTAGGAACTTAGTCCTAGTCTTCTAGTACTAGCGCCTATCGTTATTTAGGTAGTTCTTAATCGTCTGGAGCTTCGACTTAACCGCGTAGCTTGCGTTACTACCGAGCATCGCCTTAGTATATAGGATATTCGTACGCTTAGTCGAGAACTCGCAAGGGCGTGTTCTCTAGTACCCTTAGACCTTATCCGACTAGTCGTCAAATAGGGTAGTCCGTTTAATAGTATCCTTCTCCTCCTCTATAAACGGTATCGGGTAGGGAAGGGACATTGTAGCTAGGTTGTCCTTGTTACAGGGCTAGTATAACGGCTAGCTACTACCTCTGCCGCCTCCGGCTAGCGCGGCGCTCGTCGCCTCGAGCGCCTATAGGGTTATTAGTCTCTGCTCCTCGAGCATCTTCGAGATTACCGCGTTCGTATACTTCTACGCCTTGAGCTATTCGTAGAGCGCCTTGCCCTTAGTAACCGCGTTATTAGCTATTGCCTAGGTATTGGCGAGCGTAGCGAGTGTCGCCTTCTACTCTACTAGCGTAGCTCTTAGCTACTTACGTATAATAGCGGCACGCGACGGGCTAGCTTACTCTAGCGCCTATATTAGTATATTGTTACTATCTTCTACCCTGTCTATTATCCTAGTTCGTTAGGGTAGTTCTATAGGGGGTAGTCCTATACGTCGGATATCCTATACGTTGGACTATAAATAAGGGTAGGGTGCTTGTTTTAACTCGTACTATATAGTCGAGGTTAAACAAAGTCCGGTACGTTAGAAAAAAGAAGCGTTCTAGCTAGTCTAAGGTGTTCGATCTGCCTCTAACGGTCTAACTAGCTACGCGCGCGAGTTGAAGGTACAACCTACTGTAACGGTCGTATATAACAAGGTTGTATAACAGTGCAACCTTCGTGGGAGCTCGCGAGGGCTAAAGGCTCTACGCGGCGAGCTCCACCTAGTATAGAGCCACGCTCCTCTAGCTACAGGGTGCTTAGCTAACCACATGGCATGGCACATGACATGGCACATGACACAGGCTGTGCCTGTGACAACTTAGCTAGCTACAGCGTTAAGTAGTTATAGGATAAGGTTTCCCGCTAACAAGTAGGTATATAATAGATTCTAGACTATATATAGGTTTACGTCTACAAGTTCAGCTAAGATAGGTTCCTTGATAAGTACAAAGCGCGGCTTGTAGTTCGCGGTGATTAATAGCAGAAGGGATTAGTAGAAGAAAATTACGCTACTACTCTCGCGATCCGGTCACTCCGAATAGTACTTGCTATTGTAGCGAGATTCGATCTTAAGTTAATCCAATTCGACGCGGTTAACGCCTTCGTGAACGCCTTCCTTAACAAGCTCGTATATATACAGATACCCTAGGGCTACTATAGATATAGGAACATACTAAAGCTAAACAAAGCTCTATATAGGCTAAGAAAATCCCCTCTCCTATAGTAACGTAAGCTAACTAACACTTTAAGAAGTCTAGGATTCGTTAAGATACTACGCGAGCTATACGTAATAATGAACGGGGACGTTATTGTCTTCTTTTACGTTAACGACATTGTAATCGCGTACTGTAAGAACAAGCAAGAGAAGGTTAACAAGATCGTTAGCGGCCTACGCGAGAAATATAAACTTACTAGTAGCAACGAGCTATAGTAGTTCCTAGGTATCGAGATCTACCGCGAGAGAACTAAGAAGCTCGTTTAGCTTAGCTAGACATTATATATCGAGAAGATTACGAAGCTTATAGATTCGGAAGCTATACCTAGAATACCTATAACGACGATGGAATTGCTTCTATATAATAACATCGTAGATCTAGGCGCAACGCGATTCTACTAGAAGAAGGTTAGCTCGATACTCTACGCCGCTATTACATTGTAACCCGATATCGCTTTTATAGCTTCGAGACTTTCCTAGTTTAATTATAACCCGGGCCTAGATTACTACGTAGCGGCTAACTAAGTACTAAGATACCTCTACCGAACACGCTTCTTCGCCCTTTAATTAGGAGGAGGTAACTGGCTAATCGTAGTAAGTAACTCTTCATTCGCTAATAACCTTATTAATCGGAAAAGCTTACAAGGCTTCGCTATCTAACTATTTAGCGGTCTAATCGCGTAGCGCGTAAGCAAGCAAGATACGGTTATAACCTTAACGACTAAAGCTAAGTTATTAGCTCTCTTGTAAGCGGCTAAAGAAGGTATATTTATAAGCGGATTAATCTCCGAACTATCGGTCGATCTTAATAACAATTGGATTATAATCTAGTGCGACAACTCGTAGACTATCTAACTCGTTAACGCTAAGATCGCTACTCTATAGACTAAGCTTAAGCACGTAGATATCTACAACTACTAGCTAAGGCAGGAGCGCGAAGCTAGCAAGATCAAGGTAGAATACGTACCTACCGCGAAGATAATAGCCAATAGGTTTATAAAGGCCCTAACGGTAGATAAACACTAAGAATTTATTACAATAATTAATATAGTACCTATTAAGAGCCTTATTCGCTAGAGAGCAAGTAAGACTTTAACGGAAGAGAGTATAGCGCTTATAGTAGGATACCTATAGTCTATATAAGGGGGTAGGAGCTAAGGAGTCTCCCGACTCTCCCTACTAGAAAACAAGAGACAGAGACTAGAGGGAGCCTAAGGCTAGATAGCTATAGAACGGAACGGATACTAGGGAGCTAGATTGCTAGGGAATTTAGATCTTAGGAATAACCTTACTTGTAGGAGTGCTCTAGAGCAGCTACCTAGCAGTTACTCTAAGGGGGTATGTTAAACCTACTATAGTAAAGTAGGACTATAGTAGCGATATTGGATGAACCTACTTAGGGGTTTAGGGGCAGATTAGTCTTGGTATAGCATTGGGTATCCGTTAGCTCCCCCGAGGAAATAGGCTTTTGGAGCTATATATAGCTTTTTCACAGTTACATAGATTGACACAATTGAAGCCATCATCACTGTTAATTCCTCCGTCTGTTCAGACCAATCAGATTCCGATCCTATATTTTGGGTTCGACAAGTCTACCGCTGGAAATCGAGGACAACATGTTGAACCCACTGTGGAAAATTAGGACCACTGTGGCGAATATTGGATGAACCCACTCAGGGGTTCAGGGGTAGACTAGGGTCTTGGCATAGCATTAGGTATCCGTGGGCTCCCCTGAGGAAATGGGCTTTTGAGCTATATATAGCTTTTTCATAGTTACATAGATTGACACAATTGAAGCTATTATCACTGTTGAATCCTCCGTCTGTTCAGACCAATCAGATTCTAACCCTATAGTTTGGGTTCGACACACCACTCTCACCATAAGAAACATAGGTAAAGTATAGGGGTAATTCCTAGCACTAGCACTGTCAGTTGTTCTAACGACGACTGTTTGCTCGCCTATATTGCATTCACACTACGAGCGATAGACGATAGCCGCTTCCCGCCCTTCTTCAACCTTGCCGAAGCCATTCTCCCCCTCTCAATGCAGCTGTCATTTATTCAATCTTCCACACTAGGCCTGGAACTAATTATTCTCGGCTTGCCCAGCGGGTTGATACTAGCTCTGCCATCAGGCGTAGCGAGAGCTCTTTCCTGTTTCATTGCTCAAACGATTCGTCATCGCGAACATTGTAATATTTATACCCTGCTTACCCTCTTTGCACCTAGGCTCAACAGTCGAGCTAGTATGTGGCTACCGTAGTATCTACCTTTGTCATACTAAGTGTCCCGCCAGGGTTTGAGACCTGGCGAAGGACGGCGGTATCAGGTGGCGGAGCTCTCGCGACAACCTAGTTAGGAGGCCATTACAAAGTATGCGCCTTCGTCCCGGAGTTGCAGCAGACAGTCGACATGGAGCTTTTCGGTCTTCCCTTTGTGAGGAATCGTTGCTCCGGCCTGGATCTTTGCCAACATCCCATATTCAGTACGATGCACGGGCTGTTTGAAAGTCCAACATCCCGCCGTCTGATCGAGGGCCCGGTGCCGGTTCTCTCAACCAGTTCCCCCTCGACAATGGGGGATCTGCTCTTTCCGAGCCCGGCTCACATCGAGTCCGAGTTCAGGCCTTGGACGGATGAAGACGAAGCATTCCGGTCACGGCCTGTGTTTTGCATGGATGGAAATGGCTACAAGCTGCTCGTCTCCAGATTGACCCTACTGGAGCAGACCCTCCTGCGTTAGTGGCACAACGATCGTCTGGTTTCGTGGCTTCACTTCATACCAGCCAGCCAAAGCATGGAGGAGCTTCCCGAACTAGTCTCGTATCTGACATTGGCTGAACCGGGACCGCTGAAGGAGGACAAAAGGAATTGCAAAACAGGGCCGTGAGTGGTTTGTGTAGGCGTTCCGGACCGTATACTTGACCATTTACACCTGGCGTCTCTCTCTTGTTGGAAGCGGCAAGACTGCAAGATCCTGACAGGCAAGCCGTTGTTTGATATCTGTCAGGAGCAACATACAGGAGGACCTTGGTCTTGAATCTTGCTACTATATTTTGGGCAACTAAACACCAATACAGAGACAAAAACGTGGAATGCTGCGCCAGACCCTGCACCTCTATTCTCGGCGCCGACTCCGCCAGCGCCATCTCGCCGCCCGCCCGCCCCGTCGCCGCCACAAGCGACCCAAGCCTATCAAACGGATGCCTCTCAATCTCCAGCATAAAAGGAAATAGGCCGTGGTAAATTGATTGATTTGTAGGTGGTCTCGCGGTGTCTGGTTGAGAGTTTTCCATGCTGCTTGGTCGGGCCTAGGAGAACGCCCTGCATGCCTGAGCTAATGCACGAGCTGAGGGACTCGGGGGTTGGCTCCGTCCTGTCAGCGCATACGGCGGTCGGCAAGAGGGGTAACGCCGGGGATGAAGAATGGGAGATTTGGCAAAACCGGACAAAAGTGTCGAACCCAAAATATAGGATCGGAATCTGATTGGTCTGAACAGACGGAGGAATCAATAGTGATGATGGCTTCAATTGTGTCAATCTGTGTAACTGTGAAAAAGCTGTGTGTAGCTCTAAAAGCCCATTTCCTCGGGGGAGCCAACGGATACCTAATACTATGCTAAGACTAATCTGCCCCTAAACCCCTGAGTAGGTTCATCTAATATCGCTACTATAGTCCTACTTTACTATAGTAGGTTCAATATACCCCCTTAGAGTAACTGCTAGGTAGCCGCTCTAGAGTACTCCTACAAGTAAGGTTATTCCTAAGATCCAAATTCCCTAGCAATCTAGCTCCTTAGTATCCGTTCCGTTCTATAGCTATTTAGCCTCAGGCTCCCTCCGGTCTCTATCTTTTGTTTTCTAGTAGGGAGAGTTAGGAGACTCCTTAGCTCCTACCCCCTTATATAGACTATAGGTATCCCGCTATAAGCGCTATACTCTCTTCCGTCAAAGTCTTGCTTGCTCTCTAGTAAATAAGGCTCTTAATAGGTACTATATTAATTATTATAACGAATTCTTAGTGTTTATCTGCCGTTAGGGCCTTTGTAAACCTATTGGCTATTATCTTCGCGGTAGGTACGTATTCTACCTTGATCTTACTAGCCTTACGCTCCTACCTTAGCTAGTAGTTATAGATATCTACGTGCTTAAGCTTAGTCTATAGAGTAGCGATCTTAGCGTTAACAAGTTAGATAGTCTATAAGTTATTATACTAGATTGTAATCTAATCGTTATTAAGATCGACCGATAGTTTAGAGATTAATCCGCTTACAAATATACCTTCTTTAGCTACTTATAAGAGAGCTAATAACTTAGCTTCGGTCGTTAAGGTTGTAACTGTATTTTACTTGCTTACGCGCTATACGATCAGACCGCTAAATAGTTAGATAGCGAAGCCTTATAAGCTTTTCCAATTAATAAGGTTATTAGCGAATGAAGAGTTACTTACTATAATTAGCTAGTCGCCTCCTCCTAATTAGAGGGCGAAGAAGCGTGTTCGGTAGAGGTATTTTAGTACTTGGTTGGCTGCCGCGTAGTAATCTAGGCCTAGGTTATAATTAAACTAGGAAAGTCTCGAAGCTACGAAAGCGATATCGGGTTGCGATATAATAGCAGCGTAGAGTATCGAGCTAACCTTCTTCTAGTAGAATCGCGTTACGCCTAGATCTACGATATTATCGTATAGAAGTAATTCCATCGTCGTTATAGGTGTTCTAGGTATAGCTTCTAAATCTATAAGCTTCGCGATCTTCTTAATATATAATGTCTAGCTAAGCTAAACGAGCTTCTTGGTTCTCTCGCGGTAGATCTCGATACCTAGGAACTACTGTAGCTCGTCGCCGCTAGTAAGTTCGTATTTCTTACGTAGGCTACTAACGATCTTGTTAACCTTCTCTTGCTAGTTCTTATAGTACGCAATTACAATATCGTCGATATAAAAGAAGACAATAACGTCCCTGTTTATTATTACGTATAGCTTACGTAGTATTTTAATAAATCCTAGACTTCTTAAAGTATTAGTTAGCTCACGTTACTATAGGAGAGGGGATTTTCTTAGCCTATATAGAGCTTTATTTAGCTTTAGTATATTCCTATATCTACGGTAGCCCTAGGGCATCTATATATATATAAGCTTATTAAAGAAGGCGTTTACAAAGGCGTTAACCGCGTCGAATTGGATTAATTTAAGATCGAATCTCGCTATAATAGCAAGTACTATTTAGAGTAACCGGATCGCAAGAGTAATAGCGTAATTCTCTTCTACTAATCCTTTCTACTATTAATTACTACGAACTATAAGCTACGCTTTATACTTATTAAGGAACCTATCTTAGCTGAACTTATAGATGTAAACCTATATATAGTCTAGAATCTATTATATACCTGCTTGTTAGCGGGAAACCTTATCCTACGACTACTTAACGCTATAGCTAGCTAAGTGATCCTTCTCTACTTATAGGAAGAGCGCTTCTAGCGGGTAGTTCTCGAGTTCGTAATGCTATTTCGGCTTAGAAGGAAGGATATTACAATATAGGCGTTTAATACTATCTTTCTTCTTTATTAGCTATATAACGCGCTTCTTCGTGATAGTTCCTTACAGAGTCTACTCTTCTTCGGTAGTCTTTAGTTTCTTAGGCTCGATTGCTAGGGTCGCTATCTTTCGCTAGAGTCGGTTAATCGTAGCTCTTATAATAGGCTTGTCTTTTATTATGCCGACTATAGTCGATAGTGTGCCTATGTAGAAGGCTATATACTATAGTTCGAATACCGCCGCGATTTCTATAGTATTATCGGCTCGTAAGCTAGTTATTAGCGCGGTTAAAAGAGTAGTAGGAGGTATTGTAGGAGGTGTTTGGTAGAACTTAGGGAAATCGCTAGAGGCGTCGCCTTTAACTATAATAGTATCTAAGATCTCCTCTTTAAGCTCTTCTTCTTCTAATACGTTATTGGTTAGGTAGATAGCGATATCCTCGTCTTTGTCCTTATTCTTGGGTTCTTGTTTATCTAGTTTAGTAGCTAGGTTTCTTGTTTCTTGATTAGTAAGCTACTAGGTAAGTGCCTCTAGGTTAACTTGCTTCTGATCGATCGCGATACGCTCGAGGTCTCTAGAAAAGACCTATGTCTCGTTAAAAATGACGTCTTAGGTAGCTACTACATCGTTAGTTCTAGGGTTTTAGATTCGGT
>MU853401.1:1075625-1104170 GCA_033297235.1 Trichocladium antarcticum
GTCGTTAAGGTTGTAACTGTATTTTACTTGCTTACGCGCTATACGATCAGACCGCTAAATAGTTAGATAGCGAAGCCTTATAAGCTTTTCCAATTAATAAGGTTATTAGCGAATGAAGAGTTACTTACTATAATTAGCTAGTCGCCTCCTCCTAATTAGAGGGCGAAGAAGCGTGTTCGGTAGAGGTATTTTAGTACTTGGTTGGCTGCCGCGTAGTAATCTAGGCCTAGGTTATAATTAAACTAGGAAAGTCTCGAAGCTACGAAAGCGATATCGGGTTGCGATATAATAGCAGCGTAGAGTATCGAGCTAACCTTCTTCTAGTAGAATCGCGTTACGCCTAGATCTACGATATTATCGTATAGAAGTAATTCCATCGTCGTTATAGGTGTTCTAGGTATAGCTTCTAAATCTATAAGCTTCGCGATCTTCTTAATATATAATGTCTAGCTAAGCTAAACGAGCTTCTTGGTTCTCTCGCGGTAGATCTCGATACCTAGGAACTACTGTAGCTCGTCGCCGCTAGTAAGTTCGTATTTCTTACGTAGGCTACTAACGATCTTGTTAACCTTCTCTTGCTAGTTCTTATAGTACGCAATTACAATATCGTCGATATAAAAGAAGACAATAACGTCCCTGTTTATTATTACGTATAGCTTACGTAGTATTTTAATAAATCCTAGACTTCTTAAAGTATTAGTTAGCTCACGTTACTATAGGAGAGGGGATTTTCTTAGCCTATATAGAGCTTTATTTAGCTTTAGTATATTCCTATATCTACGGTAGCCCTAGGGCATCTATATATATATAAGCTTATTAAAGAAGGCGTTTACAAAGGCGTTAACCGCGTCGAATTGGATTAATTTAAGATCGAATCTCGCTATAATAGCAAGTACTATTTAGAGTAACCGGATCGCAAGAGTAATAGCGTAATTCTCTTCTACTAATCCTTTCTACTATTAATTACTACGAACTATAAGCTACGCTTTATACTTATTAAGGAACCTATCTTAGCTGAACTTATAGATGTAAACCTATATATAGTCTAGAATCTATTATATACCTGCTTGTTAGCGGGAAACCTTATCCTACGACTACTTAACGCTATAGCTAGCTAAGTGATCCTTCTCTACTTATAGGAAGAGCGCTTCTAGCGGGTAGTTCTCGAGTTCGTAATGCTATTTCGGCTTAGAAGGAAGGATATTACAATATAGGCGTTTAATACTATCTTTCTTCTTTATTAGCTATATAACGCGCTTCTTCGTGATAGTTCCTTACAGAGTCTACTCTTCTTCGGTAGTCTTTAGTTTCTTAGGCTCGATTGCTAGGGTCGCTATCTTTCGCTAGAGTCGGTTAATCGTAGCTCTTATAATAGGCTTGTCTTTTATTATGCCGACTATAGTCGATAGTGTGCCTATGTAGAAGGCTATATACTATAGTTCGAATACCGCCGCGATTTCTATAGTATTATCGGCTCGTAAGCTAGTTATTAGCGCGGTTAAAAGAGTAGTAGGAGGTATTGTAGGAGGTGTTTGGTAGAACTTAGGGAAATCGCTAGAGGCGTCGCCTTTAACTATAATAGTATCTAAGATCTCCTCTTTAAGCTCTTCTTCTTCTAATACGTTATTGGTTAGGTAGATAGCGATATCCTCGTCTTTGTCCTTATTCTTGGGTTCTTGTTTATCTAGTTTAGTAGCTAGGTTTCTTGTTTCTTGATTAGTAAGCTACTAGGTAAGTGCCTCTAGGTTAACTTGCTTCTGATCGATCGCGATACGCTCGAGGTCTCTAGAAAAGACCTATGTCTCGTTAAAAATGACGTCTTAGGTAGCTACTACATCGTTAGTTCTAGGGTTTTAGATTCGGTAGATGTTAGAGGATTAGTATCCTACTAGGTATCCTACAAATGCTATTAGCTCGAATCTCTATAGTCGGCGCTCCTTCTTTTGCGCTATAGTTGTTATAGCGTAAGCCTTATATCTATATACCTTTAAATAGTTTAGTACTGGTTTACGTCGCTCTATTATAACTATGCTTCGCTTCTCTAGGTGCTTGTAGAATCTCTTAAATAGTATCTTCTAACTGCTTCCTTGCCTTAGTATATAATTAAAGAGGTATACCGATACTTAGCAAATCTTAAGCTATAATTTAATCGGGAAGTTAGCGCTTAGAGCTATATAACGTTGTTTTTCCTTGATTATACCCCCCGAGCGCTCTACTACCCTATTCTACTCTTGTATATAGGCGGTATAGGGCTCGACTTTAATACCCTTGCTCTCGAAGAACGCTATAATAGCGTCGGTCTTAGTAAACTCGTTATTATACTCGATTGCTTTGGGTTTGATCTTGTACTAGGTCTCTAGTATATAGAAGAGGGTCTTAAGGGCCGCTAGGATATTATTACCTTCGTAGGTTCTTATATAATAGTCCTATATATACCTAGAGTATCGGTTAGTAGCGAGCAGTAGTACGGTATAATCTTATTACGCGCCTAGGTATTCGTAGAAGTCGATAGCAATATAGTCCCCTGCCTTTAGAGGGTCTAGGCGTGGTTCTTGGCTGATCCGACGTTTTACTTTGCTATATCTATACCCGTTGTACTCTACTATTATAATACCCTTGATTTTAACTTTGTAAGTACTATTAACAAGATGTTCAAGGGCCTTAGGGCCTAGGTGACTAAGGCGGAGATGCTATATTATTGCATCCGCTCTAGATAGTGCCCGAGCGGTCTACGTGTTAAGCTATTGCTTTCGCGTAGCGAAGGCAGCGTATATAGTTATCTAGGGAATATATTCTAGGACGAATTGATCGTATCGGTCTTAAACGTTATAGAGGTATACGTTTTCTCCGCGCTATAGGCAGTCGTTATAAGTATCCTACTAGATACTACGGTTTTTAAGTTAGTAGAGGGAGACAAGGTTATATACGAAAGTTAGGCAAAAAGCTACGTCTTTAAGAGTAATAACTTAGGATCCGTTCTTAGTCTTTACTATAATGTTGACTTCGCTATATCCCTTAATAGCAATAGGATGTTCTCCGGCCTAAACGTAGTCTAATAGGCTTATAAGGCAAGGTAGTAACTTGAACCAGGAGAGGTTATTACATAGGTAGATAGTTAATCCAGAATCGAGGATGGACAAGTTAACCAGAGGGTATATAAGCTACCTTGCTTAAAAGGCCGCTAGTATAGTAAAGAAGCTTATAGTATATCTTCTAACCGTACGCCTATACCTAGCTAGCTACTATGCCTACTTCTTGAAGTAGGGCGTTAGAAAATTCTCTAATATCTTAGTAGCTTCCTAGCTAGGTGCTGATATTATCTCTAGAGAGGTCTTTGTCTAAATAGGGAGGGCCTTAGCTATTTGATTAGCTATCTAGCACTTTTAGGGGGCTACTACTACTTACGTAGAGTTTCGGCACTCTTTATCTACTGATTTTACAGTAGGTATCTCGGGGGCCTTTCGGCGCTCTTCTTCTACTAGTTATAACGTAGCAGGTCTCTTAGGGGCCTTTTAGCGCTCTTCTTCTACTAGTTATAACGTAGCAGGTCTTTTATCTACTAGTAGTAAAGTAGCAGGTATCTAGTTATAGGCTACCTCTAGTTACGAAGTAGGGCGGTACTCTAGGGAAGCACGTTGTTATTATATGCTCCTACTTAGGGCTAACGCTATAGGGAGTTAATCTTAATCTTAGAATAACTCTTTCAGGTTAGATCTCTATCTCTTCGGCTTTATTCGCCCTATCTTAGCTTTAAGCGAGGGGTTTGCCTTAAGGTTCTTCTTTATTCTCTAGATTATATTCTCTCTATATATAAATCTCTAGGGGGCTCTCTCTAGGTGTAGGTAGTAGTATCTTTCTATATTATATACTCCTTTATACGCCTTATATAGTATAACCTCCTCCTCCTCCTACTAGGGGCTTGTATCGCTTCTCTTTCTCTTGCTACTAAATGTTAGGAACGCCCCGCGGGTAACCCTAGGCTTTGATTTCGCTAGGAGGTCTTAGGTACCGATCCGGAGTTAGTAGGTTATATCCTCGATCGTATAGTCTTAGAAGTTAGTAGTAACTACTCTCTACTTCTTAGATCGAGTAACGAAGGTAAGGGGTGTCTAGTTTATCGCTTTACTTAGGTTAGCGATCTAAACGATAGAGAGAGTTCCTTCCTAGATATCTCTTATAATAGCTTCCTCTATTAGTATCTCCTACTTCTTAATCTATAGCTTGAAATCCTCTCGTACTATAGTTACAAACCTCGACTATTTAAGGATAGCGTAGTACGCTCTGATCTTCTCGTAGAGGGCTATAGCTACCTTAACGTCGTTAGCGCTGAATCCCTTGTAGATACGGTACTACTTGTTAACGCCTTAGTCTATACGAAGTTAGGTTATTTGGAGCTAGACCTAGATAGTATCTATAATAAAGTCCTAGAGCTTCTAGACTTCTTTCCGTTATTAGGCTATATCTTAGGCCTTCTCTCGGTAGTTGTTCTCTAAAATAGAGAGTATCTAGTTCTATACCGTTAATAGGTATACTTGCTTGGCTATTCGGGCGGCTACGGCGGTAGCCGCGTTGTCGTTGTTGCCGCCGCCGGCTCTAGCGTAAGCGCTAGCGTAGCTAGGGGTAGAGGCGTAGGCTATACCGCTTCGGGTAACTTGTAAGACAGGCGTATTAGCGCCGTTATAGTCGATGTCTCGTGCTAGGGTTAAGGCTAGGTTCAAGCGATCGAACTTAGCTATAGTTTTAGCTTCGTATATAGCCTAGGCTATATCGGGATCGAACTCGCTAGGGTACTTAAGTAGGGCCTCTTTACCTAGGACGTAGTCGAGTAGTTTATATAAGGCTACTTTCAAGGTAAACTAGACGTTCTAAGCGTACTAGTCGGCTAGCTTCTTAAGTATAGCGAGGTTAGTAGTCGACTTAGTAGTAGATATCTTAACTACTAGCTAGCTCGAAGGTTCGGGCTAAGGCGGTCGAAGGATTAGTGCTTTTAGCGTTGCTTAAAGGTAATTTAAGTAATAAGACTCTTAATTGTCGAACCTAAAATATAGGATCGGAATCTAATTAGTCTAAACAGACGGAGGAATCAACAGTGATAATAGCTTCAATTGTATCAATCTATATAACTATGAAAAAGCTGTATATAGCTCCAAAAGCCTATTTCCTCGGGGGAGCCAACGGATACCCAATACTATACCAAGACCAATCTGCCCCTGAACCCCTGAGTGGGTTCATCCAATATCGCCACCATGGTCCCACTTTGCCACAGTGGGTTCAACAAAAAGCGCGCAGATTCATCGAGTCCGAGTGTAGGGGAGTGTCGACTGCCGTTTATATAACTCCCAATTCCTGGGAGGTTGGAAGCATCTCAGCAGCAACCCAACAACTCAGCAACATATTTCAACTTCATTCCTGCCCAACCAAGACCTTTGCAATGGCCTCCAGCAAAGTCATCGTCTTCGGCCCTACGGGCAAGGTCGGGTCTGCCACTGCGATCACGGCCCAGCAGCATGGCGCCAAGGTCTTCCTCGCTATGCGAGACACCCAGAAGCCCATCCCGGGTCTCACCTCAGCCCAGGAACAGGCGGGCGGGTTCGAGCGGGTCCAGGCCGACCTTACGAAGCCCGACACCATCAGCGCCGCCGTGGCCCAAACCGGAGCAAAACATGCCTTCACATGTACCTGTCCTTCGGGCCGCCCCAGGAGAAGCGCTCGGCCATTGAAGCGCTCAAGGCGGCAGGCATCGACTTCGTCGTGTTCCTCAGCAGCCTGACCGTCACGGGCGAGCTGGCCCGCATCCCGCCTTCCGAGTCGATCCCCTGGCTGCACGCACAGGGCGAGATTGCGCTCGCCGACGTGTTTGGGACCGACGGTTACGCGGCTGTCCGGCCGGGTCTGTTTGCATCCAACCTCCTGCAGTTGAGGGACCAGATTGCTGCCGGCGCAACGGTGCGCATATCGGCCCCTGGTGCGCGGTGCGACTACATTTCGCCAGAGGACATCAGGGCCGTTTCCGGGGCGCTCCTCGCCAAGGGGCCTTCGGCACTTGACGCCGGCAAGGCTGAGAAAAATGCCATCTATCTTTGCGGGCCGCAACGGATTAGCCAGGCTGACGCGGTTGTGCTCATCGGCAAGGCGATTGGGAAAGATGTGAAGGTGGAAGATTTCGCCACCGAGCAGGACGCTGTCGATGGAATCATGAGGGGCCTCGGAATGCCCGAGGTTGCGGCGAGGTATCTGGTGGGGGTTATGCACGGAATGTGTCAGCACGATGGGCTTTTCGCAACTGTCAACTTTGAAGAGGCCGTCGCCAATGTCGAGAGGTATGGCGGGAAACCGGCGACCGATATCCACGCGTGGATCGCTGCAAACAAGTCGAAGTTAATTTAGGGTTATGCATGGAGGTTGAGAGTCGTGAGCCGTTTGGTCATTTTGGTGTCTGCTCAATGTCGATTGAGTAGCGTAGGTAATCCAGGGTCATGTATACCTAATTATCGGTTGTTTTCCCGACCCCAAATTTGGAATCATCGAGTACCTAGAGCCTGAGTGGAAAGTGAGTGAAAACATTCCCAGACTCGAGCCAGTTGCACGTCTTGGCAGGGTCACGTGGTGGGATTTGGCAGCTTGCAACTCCACAATTCACCAGGGGCGGCTCCACAGTGGGACTTGGCACCTCCAACTTCAACCCCCGACTTCGTCATCTGCAGAGATAACCCTGACTGGCGCTATAAACACGGCCCCCTTTGCTCAATTCTGCGGTGTTTGCCCATTCCCCGAAACACCCAAACAGCGCATGCACGGATGAGTTGACAGTCGTCATGTCGGATTTTGAGACAGCAGGCGCCTCGACGGCGGCCGTTCCGGTGGCAGGAGTGGCCGGGGACTCGGTTGCTCATGCGCAGCTTAAGAAGGTCAAGAAGCAAAAGGTGTTATTGATGGGGAAGAGTGGTTCGGGCAAGTCGAGTATGCGCAGCATCATTTTCAGCAACTATCTGGCCCGCGACACCCGCAGACTGTGAGCCCACTCTTCATTCCTCATGAGAACGAGACCGGATGCTGACCCGAGCCCAGAGGCGCCACAATCGACATTGACCTGTCCCACGTCAAGTTCCTCGGCAACCTCACGCTGAACCTGTGGGACTGCGGCGGACAGGAGGCTTTTATGGAAAACTACCTGTCGCAGCAGCGGGCCCACGTCTTCAGCAACGTCGGCGTGCTCATCTACGTCTTCGACATCGAGAGCCGCGACGTCGAGCGCGACCTGGCGACCTACGTGAACATCATCAGCGCACTGGTCCAGTACTCGCGCGAAGCCAAGGTCTTCGTCCTGATCCACAAAATGGACCTCATCCAACCCACCACGCGCGAAGAGACGTTCGAGCGACGCGCCGCCGTCGTCCGCCGCAAGACAGCCGAAGCCGTCGGCATCATGCACAAGCAAAAGCCAGAGCAGCTGCAGCCCCCGCCACCCGTCGACATCGACCTGCAGCTCTTCGCGACCTCGATCTGGGACCAGTCCCTGTACAAGGCGTGGGCGTCCATCATCCACGACCTGGTGCCGAACCTGTCCATCATCGAGACGCAGCTGACGTCGCTGGGCATCGCCATCGACGCGGACGAGATCCTGCTGTTCGAGCGCACCTCGTTCCTCGTCGTCTCCAAGTGGACCAGCCGCGAGGGCGAGCGCAACCCCTACGGCGACCGCTTCGAGCGCATGAGCAACATCCTCAAGAGCTGGAAGCACACGTGCTCCAAGTACACGGGCACCCCGCGCAACGCGGAGCAGTTCTCCGACTTTGAGTACAAGATGGGCGCCACCTTCAGCATGTTCGCCACCAAGTTCACCACCAACACGTACATCCTCGTGTGCATGCCGCCCGGGGAGGCGCGGTTCAACAGCGCCAAGCTGAATGTCGCCGCAGCAAGGCCGTGGTTTAAGTTTTTGGATGGGCCCGTTGTGCCGCCGGCGGGGCAGGGCCAGATGTTTGTTGGGACGCCGACTACGGGGTATGGAGGGGAGGCTGGTGTGGGGTTGTCGGAGGGTTGAGACTTGAGAGTGGTCCTTCGATGGGAGGAATGGGCAGGTCTATATTTCTTCTGCTGGTGTGCATGATTCCAGGCGACGGGCGGCTGTTCGTGTTCGTGGTGGGTTGGAAGCCAAGTGCGGCTTCATAGGGAATCGGGCGTGATACCACGGCGGCGGCGTTTATGGCGTTGGGCTCAAATCAAGGATGGCATTTAGGAGTTGTAGCCACATTTGGGCAGACAGGAACCCTGTCATAGAAAGCCGCTGTAGCTTTGGCATAGTATCAGCCATCTGTGCATAATTATCCCGCTGCCACGGCCAAGTCATTGTCGCCCCGAGATCGCCCCTGGTCGACAGCGATGCTACCAAAGCAGTACTGCAGTAGAATGACTGTGGCTTAGGAAGCCTCCCATCTATCCCCAGATCGGTACACCATCCCAACGCCAGCGGCCAATGTTCCCAAATCAAATCATAAAGCCCTAGACAACTTCATTGTCTTCTATTTCCACTTCACAACCGCAGTTCCGCCCCTCTTAAACTCCGCCATCTCGCCCAGCACCAATTCCTTCTCCTCATGCTCCTTGTTCGGGAACGTGGTTGACAGCACCCACTCCCGAGCACTGGTTGCAGGCGACGAGCGCTGGATGAACTCGTAGACATCGCCGACTGTCTGGCTGGTGTTGAAACGCGCTGGGAGGCGTGTGCCGTCCGGGAGCTGAATCCGGAGCATCAACGTGGGCTGTGAATCATCCACACCCGTGGCAGGGTCCTGGCTCGAACTGGTAGTGGCTGTGGTCGTAGCGGATGTGGCGGCTGACTGCGCAACTGCCGCTGGCTCACCAGGAACAGGGCTTCCCAGACGGTGCCCTTCGCCACCGAAGGGCCGGTAGATCCTAGGAAGGGGTCGGTAATCCTCCTTGTGTTGTTGGAGCTTGACGTCCACGCGCTGGTCGAGTCTGACATCCATGAGGTGGATTGGCGCCCGTCCTTCCCTGATCATCTGCAGATCAGCGCGGTTCTGGGGGTCATCGAACCGGCGCAGTTCGCCGTCGTCAATGCTGAAACCGTCGTTCCAAATGTGCAGCACACGCTCTTGTACGGGTCCGTCCTGGGTGGCGGTTGGAATGGGATTGCCCCGGGGGTCGGGAATCGTACGGCTTTCTACGCCATCGCCGCCGAGGGTCTGGCCTGACCCACCGAAGCGAGATCTCGAAGGGCCGGCCGATTCGGCGTTGGACTGTCGGCCATGCCTGCAACGGTCAATGTTAGCATTCGGGCGCGGAGAAAGCGCGGACTGGTGCGAAGCTTACGCCTTGGCCTTGGCTACAATGTCATTGACCAGCCGGCGTGGATCAGAGGAGCGCTGGGAGGGATCCTGAACCGCCAAGCCTGATTTCTCTCCGCCAGCAAAAAGGTCGCGGGGTCCGCGCCGCTCGTCGTCGTCGTCTTCATCGTCGTCGTCGTCGTCGTCATCGTGATTATGCCCGCCGCCCAAAGAGCTCAAAGTCGCCACCCCCGTCCGCTTTTGGGGCCTGCTGGCTGTCGTTGACGATGGTCGGGCATGCTCGGGCGCAGGACGGCCATCCAAGGTCCGCGGACCAGTGTATTCCGGCTCGGGGGCAGCGGCTGGTGCGCTTGCGGCGGGGGCCTGCTCGCTCTCGTCCATATCTGTGTAATACGAGGTCACGGCGGAATCGATATCCCACTGGCTGCCGGTGAGGTACTCTGTGGCCTTGCGAAAGTCAGGAGGGTATTCAACAACTTGCCAGATTGGAAATCAAAGTTACCTGCTGCGTCGAACCGCCCGTCAGCTCGCAGAAGCTGCTAATGAGGGTGTCGTGATCGGCCATGTTGGAAATCGAGCGGCCTCTGGAATTGAAATGGCAGGTATGGGGAGCTCGACCGTGGTTCGGGGGTGGGAAAGAAATGGGTTGGAACAGGTTTGTTTGCTGTGATGGGAATCAGGCAGGTCCAGACGGTGTCAAGATGGACTTCAGCTGCCCCGCGCGTCACTGCCAGCTGCCCCGCGGCAGGTTCAATTACGTAATCGTGGATGTCAGGTGTTCCAAAGTCCAACCCAGACCCTGCAGGACTCAGTGCTGCGAGGCATGTGGCAGCGCAGTGAAATCAATCTGCTCAACCTCGTCTAGTTTGGCGTGATTTTCCCCTTACCTTTCTCCCTCTCGCGGCCGAGTGAAAAGCGCAGGCCAATCTCCTGCCAACGTCTCCGCAGGTACTTGCGGGTTGTTGGAATCGGTGCCAAGGTCCCTGGAGCTCAAGCCGGGTCCCCTGCAACGCCGAGCATTTTACGACGTGCGTCGTCCCTCAACTCCGGGCACCAGCGCAACACACACATAACAGACCACCAGCACTCCCGTCGCGGCACTCCCTACTCACATCATGACATCCGACGAGCCCCCAAACCCCATGGCCGAGTCCGGAGTCACCATCCGGTCAGACAGCGAGCAGTACTCGGGTCACGAAGAGCTCTCCGTTTCGCCGCCCTCGTCCGCGTCTCCCGCCGTCATTCTCTACCAACCACCCACGTTCTGGTCCATTTTCCGCGGCGCCGCCATCAACCTCTTCCTCCCATTTGTCAATGGCATGATGCTCGGGTTTGGTGAGCTCTTCGCGCACGAGGCTGCGTTCAGGCTAGGGTGGAGCAACACAAGGGTACCGTCTAGTCCCTCTTCGACCCATGGGCGTTATCTCCAAAGTCTTGTTGCTAACCCGCAACAGGTGTTCCCCCTCTCGAGACGGGAAGCGCATGCCATCGGGCCTGGGATTGAAGCGGTTGAAAAGCCGCGGCGGAGGAACGAACTCGACGACCTAACTAGCTTGGAGTAGCGCGACGGTACACATAGCTTTGCGTTTCCAGGGAAGGAAAAACACCAAGATATCGGCATGTTATCATGATGGGTAGGAGACTCAAAATGGTGCCGCTAGCACTGCGGATATCCGTTGTCCGCGCAGCCCAGACGGAAGAATGGAGTCGACGTGGGTTAAACCAGTCACAAGTTGAGAGGAATGACAGCATCTATACATACCTTCCGGGGAGATCATCGATACTCCCATGGGTATCATTTTGGGCCTGGGTTAGAAGACAGGCGAGCATCTAGATCTCTTTACACAGCGACGATTTCTACAGTTCCGTCATCCCCCGATTGCCCTTTCGCTGAGTGCCCCACTTGCATCGGCGCGCGGCCCATCAGCAAGCCGAAGTCTAGCCGTGCAGACCTCGACCAAAAAGTTCATGCGCTAGAACGCGAACCCTGGAAATTTTGGCGACGGCAGCAGCTTGCTCTTCCAAGCACTTGTCTACGCAGGAAGTCCCATACAAGATGCTGCCCAGCAGAGGCCTTCTCCGGTCGAGCCCGTCCTTGGGGCTCGCTAAGGCAGTGAGTTCTTGATTTATCTGATCTTCTCAACCCATGTTCCGTGATCCCCAATCAATCAATCTCCCTTGCGCCGAAGTCGACTATCCTGTCCCCCTGCTTACACCTCAAAGTCATTGTCCAAATCCTCGACCCGAGTCTCGTCACGGCAATTCGGCACTGCGCTGCGCAGCACCACTGGGACAACCCGGCTCGGTCCATTTGGCGCCAGGAGGATAGGCAGCCCCTTGGTCGCCGCCGCAGCCTCCCAGCAGCTCATCTCCTCGTTCCGACAAGTCCGCAATGCCTCGACCGAATCTACGATCCCGGCTGCCGCACCCGCCAATGCCTCGACACTGGCCGACGTCACTGGGACCCCGATCGAACTGACCGGAAGCGATCTCCTCGACATCCCCGAGCAAATTGGCTTCCTGAAGACTCTTGGCCTGGACTTCGGCTGGGGCCCGACCGCGCTCATGCAGACCGTCCTCGAGTCCGTCTACGTCACTACTGGCCTTCCATGGTGGGCTGCCATCGGAGCTGTAGCCATCGGCATCAGAGTGCTTTTGATCAAGCCCACTATTGATGCCTCGGAAAACGCGATCAAGTTACAAGAGCTCCAGAAGGATCCTCGCTACGCGGCCGCGACCGAGGAGGTGAAGAAGATCTTGATCACCGGCAACCATCTGGCCGGTGCTGAAGCGCGGGCCAAGGTCAGCATGATGAACAAGGCGGCCGGTTACAAGCCGTGGAAGAACTTTGTCACATTGCTTCAGCTTCCAATCGGTATTGGCATGTTCCGGCTTACCCGTGGAATGGCTGCGCTTCCTGTTCCTTCGTTCGAAACCGGCGGCGCCTTGTGGTTTACCGATCTGACCACTGCGGACCCCTTGTTCATTCTGCCTATTGTCACTGGTATCATCGTTGTCACGGCTATGCGGGTACGTTTGTGTCCACCCCCCCCCCCCCTTTCCTCCCGAGTGCCGGGACCCGACCTCTAACTATCCCGGGAACCAGATACCTATCCCATACATGGGCCTCAAACAGCAAAAGATGCTCAAAATTATGAGTCTTGTCATGCTACCCATCTCCACGGTAGTCTCTCTCTTCTTGCCCGCGGGTATCCAGTTTTACTTCTTCGCCTCTTCTCTCCTGCACCTTGTGCAGTCGTATATTACACACGCCAGCTGGTTCCGCCGATTGGTTGGCATGAGGCCATTAGTTGAGACGGTCCCCGTGAATGAGATTGCATATCAGCCGCCGCGGGTGGTTGACGCCCGTGCCCTGAGAACCAAGTCCGCTCAGGCCGCCGGAACCCAATCCGACTCCATGTTCACGAGCCTCCAGTCCACCATTGAGATGGCAAAGGAGAAGCTTAATGAATACGGGGATCGGAACACCATGGAAAACGCCCAAAAGTCGGCTCGCGACTACGAGATGAAGCGGGCTCTTGAAGAGAAGGAGAAGTACATTTCCCGTATTAACCAGAAGCGGAAGAAGAGGGACGATTATCACTAAACGAGCATCGATGCCACTGCATTGCATCCCGGAGTCACGGCGTCACGAGGCAGCATTGATATCGAACCGACGGCGGCACGGAGATCGCCCACCTGTAACATTACAACAACTACGGTCCCTCACCGTTGCTCGACATTCGCCCTTTTGGACACACTGCGGCCAACCTATCATTTGCGATCCGACGATCGCCGGACGGCAACAGCATCACTGCCCAAAATGGCCACCGCGAGGCGCTGATCGCCCGAATGATGAGATGCTGTGGCTCTCTGATGCCACCCTCATATCGGCGGCTTCTACCCCGAATTGGAGCTAGATAGCGGAGTGGTGAGCACGCCATTGCACCGAACCGGATGCGGTGGCCACACTGGGCGGGCGCCAAGCCCGAATTGGGAAGCGTGGATGGGCGACGATGTGGGGGTTCTGTGGTTCTGTTAGTACTATATTGATGTGTATTTTCCCTGTATCTGTATAGACCAATCTTTCTCCCTCTTCTTCACCACTCTCACCAGACCATTTACATCAGTGTTTTGCGAGAAGCCGTCGAAACAAGACTCGCCCCTTGAACGGGTCCATCTCCCCCCTGTTTCAAGTTCAACCCAACTCCTCTCGGCACTACTCCATCACCGACCATCACAACCAGCAACCAACCCAAAACCCGTTGCTCAACCCCGGCCCCCACCTACTCAAAAATGAGCGCCATCCAAAAGAACGTCGAGTCCGCCTCGGACCGCTACGCCGCCACCTTCACCCAGGGCCATCTCGCCCTGCCCCCGGCAAAGAAGTATCTCGTCCTCACCTGCATGGACGCCCGCATCGACCCCGCCAGCGCGTTTGGCATTGAGCTGGGCGATGCCCATGTCATTCGCAACGTGAGCGGCCTTCCCTTTCGTCGCACCATACCATCTCCCCCATCCAGCACCTACCTGCCTGCCTGCCTGCCTGCCTTTTCTACTATCAGTAAGGCGTTCTGATGATGGTGATGATGATGATGATGTTGGATTTGGGGAAGTCGAGCCCGTTGCTAATCAGGGCGGGATTGGTGATAGGCTGGTGCCTCGGCCGTTGATGCGCTCCGCTCTATTGTCATTAGCCAGCAGCTGCTGGGGACTAGGGAGATTGTGCTGGTCAAGCATACGGGGTGTGGGATGCTGACGTTTGAGAACCGGGATGCGGTGGCGCTGGTGGGGGAGAGTCTGGGGTGAGTTCCTTTTCTGTGTCTTTTTGGGGGGCTTTCGTTGGGCCAAGTTGGGTGATTGCTGAACTGGAATGGTGGCTGACGGTTGACTGTTGCATACACGGTAGGCCTGGGGCGGCTGAGGAGCTGAGGCAGAGGAAGCTTGATTTCTTGCCGTTTCCGGAGCTGGAGAAGGCGGTTCAGGCGGATGTTGAGTTTCTAAAAGGGACGAGGTTGGTGCCGGACGAGGTCCCTGTTAGTGGGTGGGTGTATGAGGTTGAGTCGGGCAGGACTAGGCGGGTGGTGTAACTTGGTGTGCGGTGGGGAACAGGTGTTGGTTTTGTTAGGATATATTTTCCATGTCTGTCATTCTATGTTGTTTCATCTTGATAATGGGGACTCAGTATCATGCGCGGTGCGACCTGGGACAAAACCTGTTTGCTTTTCGTAAATAACGTTAGATGAAGAAACATGAATCATGACTGTACGGTACATATCCGCAGTTTTGGCCGTTTGTCCATGGATTGGCCGGGCAACATGTCTGATGAGTGGTATATATGATGATTCTCTGTTTCGGCTTCATTGCTCTAGGATCGGCAGGGGTGACGAAAAGGAAACCAGGCAGGAGAGGAGGACAAAGGTGGGGCCGGTGCACTCGGAAGACAGCTTCAATTGCATGCGTGACCTGGCGCGCATCTCGCGACTTCCTCCTCCAACCGCCGTGAAGTGAGATAAGGCGTCCCTCCTCACACCCATCAATTTGTCGCGACGACGACTGACTGGCTCGCCACTAAGACAACTCCATCACAGCACCATGGCCGCACTAGAGAAATCGACGCAGGAGCTTGAGAAGGCCGCAAGCCTCGCTCATGTTCCCCGCGGTGAACAATACGAGAAGATGATCTCGGCCATGCTGTGAGCTTACCCCTCACCGACCAGCGTTCAGCCTGGCATTGTACCATTGTGCCAAGGCTGACATGCATGCCCAGCTACGACCCCATGGACCCGGCCCTGGTAGCGGCCCGATTCAGCGCCAGACGACGGTGTCACGAATACAACAACTACTTCCCCAGCGACGCGGACGCCGACTCGCTCGTTGCCGACCGGCTGCGGATGCTCCGCGAGTTTGTAGGCCATGTCGGCGACGAGACCTTCATCGAGCCGCCGTTCCGCGTCGACTACGGCGGCAACATCCGCCTTGGCTTCCGTTTCTACGCCAACTTCAACCTGACCATTCTGGACTGCGCCATTGTCACGATTGGCGACCGCGTCATGTTCGGGCCCAACGTCTCGCTGTTGTCGGCCACGCACGAGACCGACGTGCAGAGCCGGCGCGACTTTATCGAGTACGCCAAGCCCATCACCATCGGGGACGACTGCTGGATCGGCGGCCATGTCGTGGTTTTGCCGGGCGTCACCATCGGCGAGGGTTGTGCGATTGGTGCTGGTGCCGTCGTCACCAAGGACATTCCGCCATGGAGTGTCGCCCTGGGAACGCCCGCCAAGGTGGTCAAGAAGGTCACGCCCTTGGAGGCCGAGACGGAAAGGCGGGTGCTCGGCGGGTAAGACGGGGAAGATGATTGCACGGTGGGCCGGACGGGTTATGTGACTGCAGTTGGTTAGTAGACGTCACCAGCGGTGCTTGAGCGTTGCTGTTCTGGAAGAAGAGGTTGTCTGCGGCATACAATGCTCGATGTTGCCCGACCCTTGTATCAGTACAGATCTTGCTTCAAGGGAATGGCTGGTCTCTCATGAACCAGCTGGTAAACAACCTCCGACTAACGCTCTCCACTTTCAATAAAACACAACCCAGGCCCCGAGCCTACCTAAATCTCCAAACCGAAACAAGTCATCCGGCATATCCAACAACGCCCTCATCACCATGTAAGTGCGGCATCCACGCCCCCGGAACAGTATACGCCGGCACTGGCACCAGCGGGGGCGGTTGAGGAGGTGCTGGGGCCGGAGCCGGAACCGGAGCCGGGCGAACACCCGCCCCCACGTCCCTCATCCTTCCTAATCCACCAGCACCACCACCCCCAACATCCCTCACCAGTACACCGACAGCCTTGCTCATCCCCCTCGGCCCAAGTGGACTACTCGGCAATCTCCGATGTCCATCACCGCCCAAACCACCACCAGTCCTCGCCGGGACGCTCGGCAAGCCCCCATACACAACCCTCTCCGGCGTCCCCGGCCCTCCCGCGCCAGCCCCACCCTTCCCCTTCGCCAATCCGAGCGTGCTCGCCGCCGAAAAAAAGGACTCCGCCCCCAACACACCCGGCACAAGCCGCTCCTCAAACCTCGCCTGCCCCTCTCCCTCCCGGGAACGCTGCGGTTTGACGGGGGACAATCCAGACGGCGTCAGCGCCTCCAGCACATACCTCCTCGTGCGCGCCATCTTGCGTTCGCGCGCGCGCTCCGACACCGACGTCGACCTGCGCGTCTTCCCCCCTCCGCGCGGGCCGCCACCACCACCGTCGCCGGCGCCGGTACCGGACGCCTTGTTTGCCCGCACAGCCACGGGCGACGGACTGCCGCCGCCGAGGGTCCTGTCCGTGTCCGTGTCCTCGTCCGCAGCGCAGCTCGCCGGCGGCGTGGCGGTGCGGCCTGTTTTGCTGTCGTAGGGTTCTTCGTCGGAGGCCGCGGCGCGGGAGAGCCAGGGGAAGGGGGGGAACGGGCGGTGGGCGAGCTGGAGGGTGAGGAGGAGGGTGCCGGTGGCGAGCAAGCCGGTGGCGCAGGTGAACATGGTGGCGTTGAGGTGGACTGTGTTGCCGCCGCCGCGGTGGATGGAGACGGCGACGGCGACGGTCGCGCTGGCCCACATGGCGGCGGCGATTCGTACCACGATGATCGCCCATGCGTGGAGCTGGTGGCGGAAGGACGGGGACGGGAGCGGGGGTTCGAAGTAGAGGCGCGCGCCTTTGCGGGCTGCAAGGATGTGGAGGAGGATGTAGAGGAGGGAGAGGATAGACTGGGTGTTGGTGACGGCGGGGGTATTGTCAGTTACAGCTACCTCGATAGGTACGACAGGGTTCGGTGGCTTCTGGGCCAGATGGAGAACCCACAGCAAACATGGCAAAGCTATGCGCGATGCCATGGCCAGGCGTCCGCAACTCGAGGGGTCTGCTAAACGCGACGGCAGATAAGGACAGTCCAACTGAGGACGCGACAAAAAGAGTGGCTAATGCTGTGAGAACCAACAGAGACAGCCATTGCTTCCGGCTTCGTTCTTGAGAGCTTCGGCTCTCAGTGTAGGATGCCAACGAGGGCATATCCACGCGCAACTGTAGATACGTGTGCTGTTGCGTCGACGGAAAAGCATGGGAAATGCAAAGTCAAGGAAAACAAGATAAGGGCGCACGAGTTGGGCAGAAAGCTTGGGTAAGGAGGAAAGGAAGATCGACATGGTGCCTGGGACTGTGCTGGTGAGCCTCTCGAAGCCGCAGTGTCCAGCATCGACAAATCGGTATGGTGTTAGAGAAGACGAAGCCCCCGCCACCTGCAGGGAACAGAATTCTTCGAAATGGCGCTGGGGGCTGGGGTTGGGGGTTGAAGTCTGATGCTTCGCGTTGGAATGTGGTGTGGAAGGAATGGGGGCCGTGGACCTCATAGCAGATGCATTCCAAGCGAACAACCGGACTGGTAATAACGTGAAACGACTACCATTTTCTCAACTGATGCTGTGAAGGGGGAAGTATGTTAACGTGAGATCAGCGAAAGAAGGGAACAAATGTTGGCAGATAGATACCAGGCGAGGCAGATGCGGAAAGAAAACGTCGTGATTCGTGGCCCAATTGCACCCTCATCCAATATCCAAACAGTGAGTGCTTAATAATCCTCGCCAACTCTGGCCTTCTTGTCGCCAACCCATCCCTCGCGCTCGTAGTAGCGGAAAACGAGATAGTAGTCGTCAAACTCGTGGACAATACGGTCCTTCCGACGGTATCCCACGATGTCGTCCATGCGCTTGTTCACACTTCCGGCCACAATCCCATCCTCCGCAGGCTTGGTCCTCGTCTCGAAGAGCGTGACGGTGAAGCGGCCGGGCTTGAAGATTTCGACAACATGCTCGATGACCTCTGACGCCCCCCGCCCATTGGGGCTGCCTGGAACGTTGGTCTCGAACGAGGCGTAGGAGCAGACGGGTTCCGGCGTCACATGGACGGTCCAGTAATGGTCGGTCTTGTCGTTACTATCGTCCGCACCAGTGGTAGGAGCAGGAACGACACCATTGGCCGAGAAGCCGCAGGGCGAGAACAAGTACGCATCAACGCGAGCATCTGGGTAGGCCGAGGTAGGATACACCTTGGCGAGACCGCAAGTGTCAGAAACAACAGTGCCAAGAGCATGTCCCTCTGTAGTGAGAGCCTCGATGGCCGCGATCTCGGAGTCCGTTGCTTGATTTCCCGAGATGTCACTCTCTCCGCAATTGGCGAAAACATCAACCCCCGGGTCCGCCGTAGCCATGGAGCACTCGCCATCCAGGTCGCCCAGGCTGTCGTGCGCGATACGTCTAGCTTCCTGAGCTTGAGCAGGAACCCGCTCACGGGCGACCGCACTCGCCTGTTCCAGGTAAAACTGCTTCGCATTCTCAGGATCGAGATCCATCATCAGAACCTCAAGCGTCTCGTCGGGGTTACCTTCAACAACTCCGTTGAAAGGCGCGACGATCCCCGTCGGGATCTTAGACCTGCGGGTAGGGCTCCCGCCGTTGCTCGAGCGGGGGGTGAGCGGCGGTGTCGGGCCGGAATTGGTGGGAGACGTCATGTACAGATACCAATGGTCGGCGTTCATCCGGCCGACCATGTACGCACTGCCGTTCTCGAACGTGTCGTCCAGGAACTTGACCTCCTCTTTCCAGCTCTTGTGGGGTCCCGCCTGGCGGTCCGGGAACAAAAAGTTCTTGCGGCTGTAGAAGACGCGGTGCGGGGTGGCGGCGACCTGAATGTCGTCCAGCGAGGCGGCATTGTGAAAGGGAAACCCGGCGTCCACCGCAGCAATGCGCAACATCCGCCGAAGGCCCAACAACAAGGTCGTGGTACCGCACGTCTTAAGGATGATCTTGTGCGGGAAGACGAACATGCTGGACTCTGAAAGAAGATAGGCGTCGACATGATCCGACTTGACAATCGACAGGACCTTGCAGTTGACCAGGTCCAGCATTCCCTCCCAGGTGGAAGGAGAAACTGCCTTCAAGCCATGTTCCCTGACGCTCGGGGGGAGAGCATTGGGGCTCGGCGAGAACCAGACTTCGAGAAGCTTTTCGGGGCCCTCGAAGGCATTGGTCGAGTCTAGGTCCGCCGCGACCTCGTGGTTGATGGTCAGATGGGGGCTTCTCTCGGACAGCGAGAAGGTGTAGTTGTCGGGAATCTCGAGGTTGACCATGGTCAAGCAGGGGACAGAGTCCAGTCGTGCTGCCTTTCAGAGAGCGTCCGCGGGACACTAGCTGCCGCTCAAACGAACCTTGCGGCGTCCGTTTGAGAGAGTAGGCCCACAGGAATGTGGAGTCCGTTGAGGTGCTGGCGGAGCCAGCTACAGTGTGTGGAGGTGGTAATCGAACGTCGCCAAAGGGACGTTAGGGAGGGCGACCGCGGAGGGGGAGGCCGTGGAGTTTTATGAACGGAATGTTGGGCGTGTGCTTCGAATGAGCCGTGGTTGCGGTTGAACCGATACCTGTCGTCGGGTCGTAGAAGTGTATACCAAGGTGTTACCCGGGGATAGTGTTATCTAGGCCTGAAGTCAAGCAAGTCAGCGAAGGGAAGAAGTTCAGAGACTCAGTAGCTGGGAACTTACTTTGCGGGTTTGGAGAGGAAGCGAAGCAGATCAATCGCAGACATTGACCGGAGGGAAAAATCGAAGAAAGCAGTGCCCACGACGAAGGGTGAACTGGCTCTTAAATGGTTCTCAGCATAGTAGGAGCGGGGTTCCTGGGTGCTTGGTGTTGTGAGCCGGGCGAGGTTGCGATGCGTATTCCCGGGAACGGAGCTCGTGCGGAATGGTCGGGTGGGGGTTTCGTTCGTAACTATACAAGAAATAACGTGTTGAGGAGACAGGAACTCCTGGTGAGCTATTCCTGGCCAGTTTGGTAAGCTGCTCAGAAGCGAAAAGGTGCGTTTGGTGGCAGATTTTGTGAAATTTCCCAGATCATGGCTCGTGAGGTACGGAGTATGGCGGGGCCAGAAATTTTGTTGCCAAGCGAGTAGCGGGGCATTTTACAGACCATGCACTGCTATTGTAGTACTTGATATTGAGGTACATGGCCTTTCGATGCTTGCAAACCAGTGGTACAACAAGTGTAGAAACCTTGTAAACACCCTGTCGATACTTTAACATAGGGCCAGACATTCAAAGAGCAATCGGTTACGGAGAGGAATCTAGTAGTTATAGGAGGTTCTGCAGCATTTGGAGTGTGATAGGTACCGTCTTGTGTACCGGCCTACATAACAACTCCTGCCAAGAATCAAGTCTGCGGAGCCCTACATTTCTGCCCCGCAATTGGGCCTTAGGTAACTCGAAGCATCGCGATTAGGTTTTCGGCATGTTCCAATCGTTGGGTCTTGGCCAACTTCACATGGACCCAGTTCCACAGAGCTAGGCGTGCTCAAGCAGTTTCGCAACAGGCGCTCCGGACCGCAGCTCCATGTTTGCTCAGTAGGCGATTGAGTGTTTCTCGGCCCCTTTCTATTCGCAACAGATCCGGGACTGTGATTGCCAGCAGTAACGCGTCGGGTACCATTCGGGATATATCGGAAACATATGGAAATTGATACAACGCTATCTTCAACTGTAGACATATTTCTGTGTCACGTATCCTGGAATAGGTCCCCAGCACATGGAGGCTGGTCCCCGCACAAGGTTGAGCCGCCACCATTGGAAGGGGGATGGGCAAGAATTCACAACAGACGTGGTAACCGTGGATCCAAGGTCTCAAGTACATACCGTAATACCAAGGGAGGTACTCGATGTAATTTTGTTGGTTCGCGATACCTGAACACCAGAGACCTTCTAACCTTGGCGAACGTTCGCGGCTTTCTTTTGTGACTCAACTTGTCCTCGCCTGCTACACCGAGGCCATGACGTCCGCTGTGATGCTACAAAATATGGGAGCAAGGGAGCAGTCCTTGTATTTTTGCACAAGGGGAGCGGAATCCTGTGTTTCGTCGTCGCCAGCGGGAACACCTGCCGCTGTGGATATATCCTGCCCGTCAACCGTAGTTCCTTTGGGGTATCTTGGCCGTTTCCCGGTCTCGATCAGGACCAGGAACTGGGGGTCGATGGGAATGCGTCCTAGGAATCGGACATTGAAGTCCTTGGCCATTACTTCCCCCCCGCCGCTCATGAAGATATTGGTGCATTCGCTGCAATTTGGGCATACGAATCCGCACATGTTCTCCACGACGCCGAGCACGCGGATCCCAGTCTTGGTGCAGAAATTAAGCTCCTTCCTGACATCGGCCGTCGCCACAGCCTGCGGTGTGGTGACGACGACAGCGCCCGCCATCTGGTCTGGGCGCGCCTTTTGCAACAGCGTTTCGGCTAGAGAGATGTGTTCGTCGCTTGTACCCGGCGGCGTGTCGATCAGGAGGTAGTCGAGCTCGTCCCAGAACACGTCGGACAGAAACTGCCGTACCATGGCCGTCTTTTTGGGCCCGCGCCACACGACGGCGTCGCCCCGTCGTGGTAGCAGAAACCCGAGGCTCATTACTCGCAGCGAGCCGAGGCCCGCAGAAGCATCCGCTTCGTGGACGGTGATGGGTAGCCATCCGCCAGGGGCTTGTGTTACTTTCGCATTTTCGATTCCAAACATGCGCGGCATGGAGGGGCCGGTAAGGTCGACGTCGAGCACACCGACCGAGTGGCCTGCTAGAGACAACGACAGGGCGAGTTGTGTGGTGACGGAGGATTTACCGACTCCTCCTTTGCCCGAGAGGACCTAGACAGAGTGGATGGTTAGTTGGTGATGGTGTCGTGGGCCAAAGGTGGGGAGGGAATACCAACCAGGACAATGTGCTTGATTTTGGAGAGCGACATGGTGATGTTTTCTGTGATGACTGAACGTGTGTAAACGATCCAGTAAGTCACACTCTTGGCACGTCCTTCACGGAGGTTGAGAGGGATGTCATCGTGGCGCCGGACATGCTAAGAGCTGACAGTCCAATTTGGCCCCTCCGCCCCTCCATCCGACGACATCGGCATGCTTTATCAGCAAGTGGGGAACGGATAAGACCAAGCCGCCTGCGATAACCCTTATCCGTGAGTTCCCTCCATGCTTCCGAAACCATCACGAATGTTTCAAATAGCTCCTCCGGAGATCCAAACATCGGAGAAACCACGTGGTTGCTACGCCTGTGACAAGCTTGGGGTTCGGGTTGAGCTCTCCAAAAACTCCGTCATCAGGAGGCTGCTAAGTGGTTGCCAAGCGGCTGCCAAGGACGCCGGCGAGTGCCGCCCCTCCAGGAAGCCACTGTTTGCCAAGTCACACTTCGTTATCAAATCGGACGTTCATTGAAGCCAATGGGCAGTATCCGTATCCGTACCACAATTCCATTCCTGTCTCCTGTGTTCTCGGAACAAGAAAACCATTCAATACCCCGGCGAGCCTGGCAAGCTGGAATCAAATTATCAAACAGATCTGGGCTGGTGGGGCCTCGTATTTTCAGGGGTTAGCTACCTACACTTGCAACCTCGTTCACAAATCCTCCAAACTTCTTGCGCTGCTGCGTGCATCCACTCCCATGCTTGAATTTCCGTCAGGAGAGCCATGCGCCCATCATCAATCCCAGATTATCCGTACATTCTCCATCGCCAATTGCGTTCCAATACCCAGGCTGATTGCCGGGGCTAAGAGACATTAGCAGTCACCGCGATCCGCGCTTTCTGACGATGCACACGCAACACAAACTCGGACACACAACATGACAATCGTCGCGATACAACATGGACGATCCGTGGGGCTCACCATGGGCCGCGACAGATTCAGACAAGGACCAGAAGCTAGCCTCGCCGGCCAAGTCGGATCTTGCGCCGCCACCGCGCGCCTTCCTCTCTGCCTCCAGTTCGCCCCGGATTCCCGCGGTTGTCGACCAGTCGCCTTGGGCAGGTGACAATGACGGATTTGGGGAGTGGACAACGACTTCGGATGTGCCCTCGGTGCAAGCGGTGTGGGCAGGTGGCTGGGGAGCTTCAAGTCCCAATCTAACGCCAACACCACGCGACGACACGTTAAGCAAAGCAAGCCCGATCGCATGGCCTGGAGCACTCGCGACTCCGAAGCCAACCAATAGCTCCGCTTTCCGGCAGCCGTCGCCGGACCCGTGGGCGAGCGGGTTGTCGTCCCGAAGACCCTCCAATGCCGGAACCTCCACCCCTCGCCTGATGCTCGACACTGCATCGCCGGTGGATGCGACCACCTACACGGGCGGTTTTGGGAGAGATGGACTTGGGATTGAGGTGAACCCTGCATGGGATGCACCCGATGTCGATCATACGAACGAGCAGACCGCTATCCCCGGCGGATCCGATCCAGCTTCACACGATTTAGAACAAGTGGGAGGCAGCCAGGCAGAGTCAAGGCCGGGGTCTGCCCCTGGCAGCGATGTGCGACTGAGCGTCGAATCTTTGGCCCAAAGCCGCGAATACCCGTCAACGACACCCTCGAACGACAACACGGATCATGAAGACGAACGACAGGGCTCCCCAATTACATCCATCGATGAGGAGCCCAGGGCACGACCTCTGGGGTCACGGAAGGTTTCCGGGAAGGTCCAGGAGCTTGTTGTGAAGTTTGACGGTCTTGCCAGGGCGGAGAGCCCAGAGCGTATCCCAGTCCAGCGGGGGCGTAGCATGAGCCCGTTGCGTGTGGGAAAACGAAGTGACCCAGATGTCGAGGGAGATTTTGGAGACTTTGAGGACGCAGACCAAGATGGGCCGCCAATGCCTCGCGAAACACAAGCAGAAACAGAGCCAAACGAGGAACCGATCGTGGTCGGGGCTCGCGCCGCATCATCGTCACAGCCAACTACCCGCCAACCCTCGACTCCATCGCCCATTGCGCAGTTTGGCCCGATAAACTTTGATGTGGACCTTTCTTTGGTCAGTAAACTGTTTGACGCTACTGCTCCCAAGGCTGCCGGACTCGACGCGCAGCCAGACCGTGAGATATCAGACCATATCATAAGTGATAGCTTCACCGAGATTTCCGAGCGCAAAACTTGGTACCGGATCTCCCGGCTGGGGTCGTCTCGAAGGCACCATGCTGCAGACGACGACAGTTACAGACGGGTATTGTGGCGCACGTCGACGGTTCATGATGACACCATCAAAATCGTCCGTCGGTGGATGGAAGAGGATTCCATTGCGGGACGTGTTACCCTTGGCGGCGGGATATCCAAGACCCAGAAGAACATGTTTGGATGGGATTCCTCTGCTGCGCCGGTTGCGCTCGACGCTGTATTTGGGAGAAGGAAATCGCTTCATAACGCTCCGATCACTCCGCTTTCCGCAGTAACTGGAGGCTCTGCGATGAAGTCCTTACGAGGCCCAGCACATCGCCCATCGGGTAGTGCAGGACCAGCAATTGCTTCATTCGGCTGGAGCAGCGGTTTGCCTGCTTCCGGAGGACAGACTCAGACCCCGAATACGATACCTGGGCCACCCAACGCAACTGCAGCCCAGACACCCTGTGCCGCGGGAAACGAAGTATCAAGTGCTATTCACCCTAAACAGCCAACTACCACCCCCCATCCAATTTTAATTCCCCCCCTTCAAAGTAGTAACCAGGTCGACAACGATGACGACGACGACGACGACGACGACGACGACGACGACGAGGAATGGGGAGAGATGGTGTCTTCGCCAGTTGTCACCAGTCATGTCACCAACAGTCTTACAGTTTCGCAACCTGCCAGCGTTCCAGTCTCAGCTATCCCCGAGCCGGAAACTGGCCCGGAGCCCAAGGCCAGTGTTTCTGGGGATGCCAACTTGGACACGCCAAGCGCAAATGACCCATGGGGCTCTGCGGATTTTTCGCTATTCGAGTCGGGACCCCCACAGCCGCCCCTGAAAGCCAACACACTCCCCACCGTTCCCAGCCCTACCGAATCTTTAGACAAGGGCCCAACACCCGCGTCTGGATCAACAGCCCCGGCAAAGTCGTCTACGTTAATGACGGCCATCCCCGACCCCCCCACACCAACGACGACGGATCCTCCCACCCGTCTATCAACCTCGACAAAAGAATTGGCGCCGCTCGCGGATGCGAATAGTCTTGCTGACCCTCGTCAAAACGACATGGACGAGGCAGCGCGACGCATCATAACAAATCTTACTGATCTCTCATACATGCTTCGTTGAGTCTGCCTCTGGCACTAGCCAACAAAGCGGCTGTATATATGCCAATGCACAATCAGTGCTGTATCGACTTCGACCCGAAGGGGTCTGTGTCTTGATATTACATAGGATGGGCGGTTTTGTTTCCAGGCATGGTCTGGAGTCTGCGAACGAAACGGGCGTTGCCGGCGGGGAAATGTAGTTGAGCACATACTCGTTCACCACTTGCCGGCCCAGACACATTTCATGCGGTACAGCTCCCGAGGCCGTGGTGTGTGAGGGGCCAACCCTCCACTGGTTATTGGTTGGGAGCTCTCAGCTCTCTCGCCCATGCCAGCCTCGGAATCGCGAGACACGCGACAGCCCCGGTTGCTGCCCGGCTAATCCGCAGGGATACCGTTTCCAATGCCGGTGGAAGCTGCCGGGGCGCCACCGGCTCCGCCTCCCCGCACGTTCCAGGGAGCACTCCGGGAGCCAAGAGGCTAAGCCGATGCGCCAACCCTGCTGAATCTGGGGTTGCCGCGGATCGTGCACGGCGCATCGCCAACCGGACAACGTTTGCCGGGGCCGACCGCAAACGATCATCGCGCTTCACTGGCCCGCGGATCAGGCTCCCGCCCGTGCTCGGTCTTGCACTGCCTACGGATACACTAGTCAGTGTCCGGGGCCCGGGTGGATACAAACAAACACCCGAAACTGCGGGTCTTGGCCGTGGGGAGTTGATATAAGCCCGGTACCATCTGGCCCTCGTCGACCTGGATCAGCTTGTCTAGGTCAGCAAGGATTTCTACGATGGCGATACTCAACCTCTTGCTTTCGCCGTGGGCGCCGGTCGCCCTGCTGGTCAGCGCGGTAGTTTACTATGTGTATCCGTACCTTGTGACCTTTGGTCACTTGAAGCACATCCCGGCACCGTTTCCCGCGCAGTTCACCAACTGGTGGCTGCTGCTGGTTTGCCGCCGAGGCGATCGGTACGACACAGTCGACAAGCTGCACAAGAAGCTGGGGCCGGTGGTGCGCATCCAGCCCAACCACGTCAGCATCTGCGACGACGATGCCATCCAAGTCGTCTACGGCCACGGCAACGGCTTTCTGAAGGCGTGAGTTGAGGCCGGGGTGCAGGTCACCACACCCATGCTGACAAACGCGGCAGGGACTTCTACGATGCCTTCGTCAGCATCCAGCGCGGCCTCTTCAACACGCGGAACCGGGCCGAGCACTCGCGCAAGCGCAAGATCGTGTCGCACACCTTCTCGGCCAAATCCGTCGCCCAGTTCGAGCCCTACATCCACAGCAACCTGGAGCTCTTCGTCCGCCAGCTGGACAAGCTCATCGCGCGCTCCACCGACCCCTCGGGGGCCGCGCACCTCGACTGCCTGAACTGGTTCAACTACCTCGCCTTCGACGTCATCGGCGACCTCGCGTTCGGCGCGCCGTTCGGCATGCTCTCGGCCGGCGCCGACATGGCCGAGATCCGGTGCTCGGCCACCGCGGCCCCGATCTACGCCCCCGCGATCGAGATCCTCAACCGGCGCGGCGAGGTCTCGGCCGCGCTCGGCACCCTCCCGGCACTCAAGCCCTACGCCAAGTACCTGCCGGACCCCTTCTTCAGCCAGGGCCTCCAGGCGGTCGAGAACCTCGCGGGCATCGCCATCGCGCGCGTCAAGGCGCGCCTCGAGAACCCGCCGCCGACGCACCGCAAGGACCTGCTGCAGCGGCTGATCGACGGCCGCGACGAAAAGGGCCGGCCCCTCGGCCGCGAGGAGCTCACCGCCGAGGCCCTCACCCAGCTCATCGCCGGCAGCGACACGACGTCCAACTCGTCCTGCGCCCTGCTCTACCACGTCGTGCGCACCCCGGGCGTGCTGGCCCGGCTGCGCGCCGAGCTCGACGCCCACCTGCCGCCGGGCCTCGACGTGCCGACCTTTGCCATGGTGCGCGACCTGCCGTATCTGGCGGCCGTCGTGGACGAGACGCTGCGCTTCCACTCGACGTCGGGCATCGGCCTGCCGCGCGAGGTGCCCGAGGGCCCCGGCGTCGAGTTCAAGGGCCGGTATTTCCCCCCCGGCACCGTGCTGAGCGTGCCGACGTACTCGATGCATCATTCGGCCGAGATCTGGGGCCCGGACGCCGAGGAGTTTCGGCCGGAGCGCTGGGTCGAGGGCGGCGGGGTCACGGCGCGGCAGAAGAATGCGTTCATCCCGTTCAGCCACGGCCCGCGCGCGTGTGTGGGCCGGAACGTGGCCGAGATGGAGATGAAGCTGATTGTGGCGACGTGGGCGCGGCGGTATGACGTGGAGCTGAGGCAGGAGGTGATGCTGACGAAGGAGGGGTTTCTGCGGAAGCCGCTGGGGTTGGAGATTGGGCTGAAGATGAGAGGGTGAGGGCTGTGGTGGTGTTTCTCCCGGGCAGGCTATCGTTGCCTGATGGTGCTATCAGGCGCTGTTCCATCCATCTCCAATACCACCAGCTCAGTATCGCTTCTCCCTCCACCGACCCCATCCCCTCCCCTTGAGCTCCAACCACCCGCGTGTGCCGAGCCAGCCTTCTTGACCCTGCCGGCTGCCGGCGCCGCGATGTGAACAACAGACAAGTCTTATCTCTCTCCTCATCTCGCCATTTCACATCACACTCAAACACTCTGGGTTTTTCGCGTCAAAACCCAAGGCGTGATGGACACAGACGCAAGCGAGCCCTGGATCTCCTACTTCTTTGGGTGGCGGAGAGTTAGTATAGCGCCCCAGGACCTGTTCACGAAATTCGATAAGCAGTACAGCAGTTGTTCCGGGAGACTACGTGACTACGTGCCTTCCTTTCTCCAGCCGGCCCACCTGCCCACGGGCTTCCAACCCTCCAGCGGTGTCGAGCCCAGATGGCCAGGATCAGGCAAACCGCGGCTCCAGGTATTCCGGAGCCACCATATCGACCGTGGCTGTTTTCCCCACACCTGGCGGGCTGCGTGGCAGGAAAGCGGTGTTGTGTCCCTTGCCAGGGGCTAGCGTCTTAAGGGGGGGAGCTGGTTGACGAACGGCTGAAAGTTGCATCTCCGTGCTTGCGAGACGATGGACACATTGGGTGCGGCCTGGAGACCGGCATCGCCATCTGCGTTTTCCTCCCCCCCCCCC
>MU853401.1:1113700-1187945 GCA_033297235.1 Trichocladium antarcticum
GACATTCGTGGTGGTGGGTGTAGGAGGAGGAAGCAAGCCAAAGTGGGCTGTGTGGAAGGCAAAGGTAGGTAGTGGGGCAGACCCACCTACCACACTCACACTTCCAACCCCAACCCCCCAGCGGCTGCACCCGAACCCCAAACACCCTCCGCAACAGCACCAACAGCCCCAACAGCACCAACAGCACCAACGGCACCGACCGCGCAACAAAATGCCCGACCCACTCACCGTCCAGCTCGTCAACCAAACCACCTCGCCCAACATCTTCGCCTTCATCACCGGCCTCGCCATCCACCACCACATGGCCCGCGTCTTCATCCTCCCCGACAGCACCCCGCACTACCCCGCATCGCCGCCCCCCGGCAAAATCCTGCAACCCCTCACCACCCCCTGCGCGATCCCGCTCGGCGCCCCCGGCAACACCGTCACCCTGACCATCCCGCCCATCGCCGGCGGCCGCATCTGGTTCAGCGCCGCGACGCCGCTCACCTTCCTGCGCAACCCGGGCGGGCCCGGCGGCGGCGCCGCCCTGGTCGAGCCCTCGGTGCTGAACCCGACCGACCCCAACGCGGCCGTCGACTTTGCCTTTTGCGAGTTCACCCGCGACGCCCACCAGCTGTTTGCCAACGTCAGCTATGTCGACTTCGTGCCGCGCCTGCCGGTCGCGCTGACGCTGCTGACGGAGGGGGGCGCGGCGGTGCAGCATGTGAGTGGCTTGGCGGGGGATGGGCTGCGCAGGGTGTGTGAGGGGTTGCGGGCGCAGGGGGCCAGGGATGGTTGGCCGTGGGGGCGCCTGGTGGTGGAGGGGCCCCCCGGTGGGGAGGGGGGGCCGGGGCCGCTGCGGGCGCTGAGTCCGACGCATGGGGCTGCGGTGGGGGCGCGGTTTGAGGGGTTTTTTGAGCCGTTGGTGGAGGCGGCGTGGAGGCGGTATGCGGAGAGGCCCGGGGAGACGCCGCGTCGTGGGCTGCGCATGCCGATGGTGTCGCGGGGGCCGGATGCGGCGGCAGGTGGTGGTCATGGTGTGCTGCGCATCAATACGCAGGCGGCGCCGGGGGTGTTGGAGGGCCGCGTGGCGGCCGGGTCGGACGAGTTGGTCATCGGCGGCGAGGCGTTTGCGCGGCCGACAACGGCGGATATCTTGGGGTGCAACAGCGGGCCGTTCACCACGGGGCCGTCGCCGAAACGCAATGCCATCATCCCCCGGCTCGCGGCTGCGTTTCAACGGGGGTGCATTGCCGATGTGGACGAGCATCCGTCGGCGCCCGAGACGTTCTATCGGAGCGAGCCGTCGAACCACTATTCGCAGATTGTGCACGAGTGTAGCTTGGATGGGAAGGGGTATGCGTTTGCGTACGATGATGTGCAGCCGGATGGGGGCGCGGACCAGAGCGGGAAGGTGAATGCGGGGGATCCGAAGGTCTTCATTGTTGCTGTCGGCGGAGGCGGCGCGTATGTGGGCGACCGAATGCCCTGACGAGGGGAAGAAGAAGGTTGGGTATCTCCCCTAGCGCAGATCTTTTGTGCAAACCCTTTGGAGTATATTGAAGGGAATCGAGGCGTGGAGAGTATGTATCCCCCTGTGCTAGGGTTAAAGACTGACCAAAAATAGCATTGGTCGAACCTCAAGTCAAGATATATCTGGGTACGACACCAGACCAGGGAATGTCACTCCAGCCTCCTCCAACCTGCCGGTGGATGGCCCGGGGCAACGGGTAAGCTCCAGTACACCCCCGTGGTTTGCTGCCACCGAGTTGAGAGGTATGTAGCGTGTCAGAGGAGATGAGCCCCAAAATCATCGGTTCCTGGAACAGTTCCGACTACATTCCAGAATTAGCAAACGTGATATTTTCATCTCCGCTTCGACCACTGTACGGAGCGTCAAGTCTATATAAGTCCTAAAACCCAAAATTCAATTCGCTTACCCCGCCGTCGCATTAACAAACCTCCACCTATCTTTGCATTTAACGATTATCCTATTTTATATGTAATAACCGAAACCTAATCGCTATTAGTAACATTACGCTATAACTCCTGAATTAAGCTTTATTCTATTAGATTATCCTTGATTATACCAATTAGCTTGTCGCTAACATTTTTTTTTAGGTATACCTATCTTGCTAGTATACTAACAATTTAAATCGAATTTTATAATAGATAATTATAATAACGATTCTAATAATAATATCTCTTCTAATAATAGCTTTACTATCCCTATAAAATTTTAAGACTATATAGGTAATAAGTAGTAGATAGAATAGATTATTAATAAGCTATAAGTAACCCGCTTTAATAAAGTTTATAAGCTAATAGAAGCTATTATAGTAAGATACCTAGATTTAATTTTGAAAATCCTTCTTTATACTAATTAATTTCCTAGGACCTATATTAGCTCTTTATTCCGCGTTAGATCTAGGTTAATAGAGAACTTAAGGACGCTCCCTTTAAGATCGATACCTAGCTATATACTAAGTCCTTTACGCTCCTCCTTTTTACTAAGCCTATTAACGCTAAGACGCTCTATAAGTAATACGCTTTAACTAAGAGTAAGGGCCTAGCCGATTATTGTTTTTAACTAGATATTAAGTTTAGGAAAGGTATATATACTAACTGTTTTTACTCTAGTTATAGTACTAAATGCCTGCTCTATCTTAGTATATTTTCTAAATATTTCTAAATTGTTTTATATTTACTAATGATTTTAGACTTTAAGATCTAAGAATCAAAGGAGAAACGGAAAGCTAAAAGGAAGCTACCGCTCTTAATAAGTAGGATCTATTAGGTTACGTTAATATAGGAGCTTAAGGTTTAGGCTACAATACTATAGGATTACCTTAGGGAGGCTATAGTAGAGGAGTATATATAATACTAAGGTTAATAGGCTAGAATGTTTAGTATTTTCAAAAGTTATATATTATTTTCGGGATTTATTATAGGTATTTAGGATAATACCTAGATAAATAGAGTTATTATCCTAAAGTTTAGCTAAAAAGTAATATTTTATTTCCTTCTCCTTACCCTTTACCCCCTTTTTTTTTTTTTTTTTAACTCTTTATTACTTTAGGATAGTACGCCTAAACAAGGACCTTAAGCCTTTTCGAGACTTTATTTTATCTTAATACTCTTAGAAGGTTTCTATTAAGTAAATCCTCTAAGATTTAAAAGACATTTATTCCTTTTTAGTAAGCCGAACTTCGCTTTTCTAATAGCTTTAGTAGTTAGAGGTACTAATTAACTAAACTAAGACATTAGATACTAATAGGTTACGTAAGAGTCTAGAAGATAAGTATTAGGTAACCTACCTAACTAACGCCTAGCTCTATAAGTATCTTAAAGTATCTAGCTTTATTATATCTAAAAAAGGGGTAATAGTACTCTATTAAAAAATTAGGATCTTTTAGTACTTAAAAGCTAGTAATGTAGCTAAACGTAAAGAAGAGGTACTTACATTTATTAAGTTATTAATAACCTTATCTATCCTTTTTCTATAGCTTAGGTATTAGGTAGCTTAGTAGTATATACACTAACTTAGCTAGATTAATATCCTATAGTATACAATTCGCTAGATCCTTATAGAAGAGTTCCTAAGAAAGGTCTAGGAACGATTAGATAGAGTCTAGGTAAAAAGAAGGGGTTTTACCCTCCTTAGTCCGAATTATACCTAGTCTATTAACACCTACTATAAGCTTTAACGCTTTAGCTTTAAGATCTATAGCGGCATCGACGTATACTCTTGCTATATTCCCTAGTACTATATTAGGATCTTTGCCCTTACGGAACGCTCGATCTTTACCTAGTACCTTAGGATTACTAAGGACTATAGGGTTATCCCTATAGTTGTTCGTTCTAACCGGGAGAAGGAGATAGTACTTACTATAAGTGTATATTATTAGCTCTTAATAGGGATAGAGAAATATCGGCGACTTTAACCTTAGCGAAGCTATAATAGCTATATTAAGTAGTATATACCTAGGGGTAAAGGATAGGCTAATCTTCTTATTAATATTAATACTCTAGACCCTAACGTACCTCTATATAGACAGGAGAGGCTATTCCGGTTTAAGGACTGCTAGGGCTATAGGAAGAGTACTAAGAACTAGCGAATCGAGTCCTAGTAGTATTATCTATATAAAGCTAGGACAGGCTTTTAGTAAGTAAGTTTTACCCTACCTTATTTAATTAAGGATAATTAAACCTAATTAAAGATAATCTATTTTGTTAACTAATACCTAGACCCTCTTTACTAACCTTGAAAAGACTAGCGTATAGAGTAATAAGTAGCTATTAGACTATATTACACTGCTTTTTACTTATATACCTTAAATCTATTAGGAAGTTATAACCTTTATAAACTAATAGAACTTATATACTATCCGTCGCTAATTAAATAGACTATATGTTTATTCTAGAATCCTAACCTAGATATATTTCTCTCTTTAGGAAGGAGTTACTATAGATTATCTTACGTGGGCTTACAGTGGCACTAGGAGAGCATATAGGAGAGATACGTTGCATTGATTGTTATATATCGAAGGAAGAGACAGAGGAAAGAGAGTATGTAAGAACATAGCTATATATATAACAGGAAATGAGAAACGGGGCGCTAAGTAGGTACGAAGCAGCCAATTAGAGCGGACTGTAGAGATAGGGCTGGCTAGGTCGTGACATACCCCCTAGCTACGAAGTAGCTAAAAGAGAATACCTAGCTAGCTAGCGGCGGCGAGATGCTGAAAATAGGAGGTCGAAGGCTCGAATTGCTAGAGTAGGGTTAATAACATGTAACCTGGCGTCGCGTTATATAAAATCGAAGATATACTAATGTAGATCCTAGCTAATTAGAACGCGGTTATATCGGTCGGTCGTATATAATCTTTAGTTGCCTATTTTACAAAGTTAAATCCAAACTATCCTATAATAATAAAAAACAAACAATCCGCTACTAACCCCTCTAACTACAACTATAATAATAACAAAAACAACAATAGCTCTAAGTACTTAGGGCGCTACTGCTTCTATCGCCTATATAGCGTTATTAGAGAAGGCCTACGTAGCTAGATGTAAGAATCTACGCGCGGCGCGCGAAGAAGAGGAAGAAGAAGAGGTCGTCGCTGTTAGTACCGACGATGCCGCTCCTATTATAGAGAGTATAACTAGGGTTTCGAAGACCCTAAATAAAAGAAAGAGGGATATAGTTCCTACTACGCCCGGGTATATTAATCGCGTTTCTATTAATTAAAGCGTTTTTATTGATTAACGCGCTAACTTTTAGATACCTAGTTATAATAGCGACGAGGATATCGCTACCTTTATATCCCGCGCTATAGTTTGCCACTATTACCTACGTTCGGCCCTATATAGGTCGTTAAGTAGCGCTTGCTTAGCTTGCCTAGATACTAAGGATAAGGACGTAGCCTACGTTTAGTACTTGCGTACTGGATATCCGTGTAAGAAGTTGCTAGAACTTATAGTCGAGATAGCTATAGAGTTCCTCTCTATAAAGTAGAGTAGCGAGGCTATAGCTAGTGTAAGTTCCTTCTCTATTCCTATTAATCGCTATGTACTAATAATAGCATAGTAATTGTAACAGGTTCGCCTTATAGCGAAGTACTTAATAGAATAGGAGGAGAAGAAGGAGAAGGTAGCGGCGGATGTAGCTACTAAGGTCTAGGCCAAGGCGATTACTAAGTCTTAGGCTAAGGTAGCTACTAAGGCGGTTGCTATATTAAGGGCTAGAGCTAAGGAGAGGCGTGCCGTTGCGGCTGCCGCTAAGGCGGCTGCTGCTAAGGCAGTTGCCGCCGAGGTAGCTGGCTCTAACGATGGGTTAGTAGTGGTTGGCTCCCGCGAGGTTACTAACCAGGGAGAGGCTCCTGCTCCGGTTAGGCTAGTTGCTAGTGGCGTTTCGGCCGTTCTAGCTACTAAGTTAGCTAGATTAGCGAAGGAGGCTCGGGAGTCGGATAACGCAAGGGCGTCGTTAGCTTTAAGGTTATCGATAGCTGTAATTAGTAGTTTGTACTACGTATTAGCCGCGATAGATGCCTATTATACGGAGTTAAAGAGGAGGAAGTCGGGCTAGTAAGCCTAGGAGTGTATGTATATATAGCCGCGTTGTTTTTACATTTAGTGATTTTCTTATATGCTATTTTGCTCTTTTAGGCCAGATAATACCTAGTGTATTTTAGGCCGGATACCTAGTGTTAGATACCTAGCTTAATTACAAAGATCCGTTTTACTCTATTCAATAATATAGCAAGCGTCTTGTAGGTTCAATATAGCGCGGAAGTGCTCGAACTTCTAGCGCGGCAGCTGTTTTTATAAGACCGTCTGCTAGTATATCGGCTATAAGCAGGTACTTAACCTTAAATGACCTGTTAGTATACTCCTAACGTACCTATATATTATAGATGTTTATATAGCGAAGCTTAGTAACTACGCGCTAGTTATCTCCTGTAACGAGGCGGATAGTTTGCTAATTGTTATAGAAGATATAGTATAGTTCGCTAAGATCGAACCGAATATTAGCGAAGAAGCGCTTTAACGCTATAGTCTCACGCGTAGTAAGAGAAACAGTAAGTAACTTAGCTTCTATCGAAGAAGTTGTAACGGTCTTTTAGCGGTAGGCTTTCTAATTAATAACCCTACTATATAGCATTATAATATACCCTTAGGATAAGCGGCGCGTTTTCTCGATATCTACGAACGAGGCGTCGCTAGCGATAAGCAGGATATATATCCTAAAGGCAATACTATACTAAATAGCTAAAAATTAGGTACCGAAGAGGTAAACGATAATATATTCTATAGCCTCGATATATATAGGGCTAGGATTCTTTAAGAACTAAAAGAGCTACGATGTAGCGAAGGCTATATTAGGGCGGATTATAATAGCTATATATAGAATAGAGCTAACAAGTTCCTAGAACCGCTTAATATCTTTAAATAGAGTAAGACCCTCGAATAGGTAAAGGTTATATTCTAGGGGGATATATAGGAAGCGAGTCTCCTTGTTAAGATTAAAGCGCTTAGCGATCCGCTCGATATACTAATTGTAGACTAGATAGACTATACGATCCTCGCGGTTTCTTAAGACGTAGATACTAAGGAACTACAAGACGTTGCCTTAACTATATACTTTATACTTTATAGCTAGCGTATCTATAATCCAGTTTGCCTTATTAGCGTAGTCCTTATAGTAGAATATAAGGTAGTTGTCTATATAAAACAGAACTACTATATAGTAGTATTAGTTGTAAAACAAGTATAGTTCCTTACCCGATACTATTAGACTAAGTTCGCGGAGCGAAGAGGAGAACTCTTTATACTATAGAAGGGGGGATTCGCGTAAGCTATATAACGCTCGTTTAAGTTCGACGAAGGTATCGCCTTGCTTAAAGCCGGCTAGGAGGTAATAATCCTCCCTAAACCCCTAAAGGAGCTTATAGACGATTCCTTTGTCTATTTTAGCGTTTAGGAATACCTAGGCGACGTTAAACTACTTAACTTCTATATCTACGTCGGCGGCGATAGCTATTATAGCCTAGAAGGAACGGGATATAAGTGTTACGGCGTATATATTTTATAACGAATTAGCGCTCTAAAGATTACCTTTTACGTAGATACGCGCCTTATATTTCTCTAAGAATCCGTCCTTATCCTATTTATAGGCGAATACCTACTTTAGGGGCAGGGGCTTCTCCTTAGAGAGTTTAGATATAGAGGACCAAGTAATATATCTCTAGGTTTTACGATTTATAAGATTCTAAATCTCCAATTTAGTAGCTCTAACGAACTCTTTGCCTATTAGATGCTTAGTAAGTTGCTTCTAAGACTTCGGAGCTTTAAGAAGGGTGTCTTAGTAAACGCAGGGAGGGGCTAGGGTAGCGTTAAGTCTAGCTATATACTAGGGTATAATCGCGGCGGTAATAACTATATATAGAGTATAGTATACCTAATATCCCTTATTAAGTACCTCCTTATAGTATAGTATATACGTTTTGTAAAACGCTTGCTACATTCTAAGTTCAAGGACGTAGATATAGTCTAGAGTATATATTTCCAAAGTAAATCTAACAATCCTAGCGGTAGATATAGAAGGACTATCGTTAGTAGGGTCTTCTAAGTCTATTCCCCTAAGCCGCTGGCTTATACGAGATACTAGGGCAAACACCCGCTTAGTGTACTTACGTTTTGTACGTTCGTAGGTAGGGGACTTAGGTTTGTTAGTATCGTCTAAGTTATCTAAGCTAGAGGAGTAGTAGCTAGGGTTTGAAGATTCCAGGCTATAATTCTTAGGAAGTAGGTTGTCCGAGTATATAGAGTGCTTAGGATAGTGATCGACTAAGTCCTTAAAAACAGTGCTTATATTAGAGACAATGCTTTATATACTTCTAAGGCTGTCTCTAGAAGTATATATATAATCCCTATCGTCATCTAGGCTTATAGGCCCGGTAGGGGTAAAGGCTGAACTTTAAAATGACTAATCTAGTGTCGGGAGTCCTCTATACGTATAGTCTCTAGAAACTAAAGGTAGCTTGCTTGTATTATTATTTATTTATTTATTCGTACACCGATATGCCTTACAGCGCGCCGGTCCTTCTACTGGTTTGTTTAGTACAGGAAACCGTACCCTCACTAGGCCGGATGAAAACCTCCACTCTTCGATTTGATCTCCCCGCTTCTGTTTCCTTCATACTATATAATGCCCTAGCCTTCTCCAACCCTACCTGCCCCCTTTGTTAGATATAATTAGTTCTAGGGTAGCTAACAATCTCCTCCTTCTTCCGCTCTTCCTTCCTTTAAGTCTAGTTTCTTCTAGGGGGGGCCCCTAGTAGTATTTTATTAGGCAGTTTAGCTTCTACCCTAGGTAGTTTACTAGTCCCTAGCTACTATAGCTAGATTGTTTTTATCCTACGGCGAGTAACATAGGGTTCTTGCCGATCGGTATATAACGTAGGGGCCTAGATCCTAGTCTCCGAGACGACGGCTATTCCTTAGGTTTTCCTTCTTTAGTTAGTGTAACTCTCGTCGGAATTTGCAGGGGACTAATCCTGAAAAACCGAAAAGAGGGTAAGGGAGGCCGGATTCGAACCGACAGCCTTGCGGCTTCTAGGTACAACATACTCCAATTACACCACTCCCCCTTGCTTGTATTATACTAGGCTACTATTCTAGATATAGTTACCCCTAAGTCCTAACTAGGATTTGGAGTTTCTATACCCCTGAGCTCGTCTTTAGAATGCTCGGGGGATATAGACGTAGGAGTTGTCGCTTCTAGATTATCTATCTCGCTATCCTTAACGCCGCCTAGTACTACGCCTATAGCGGGTAAGTGTAGCTAAAGCTCTAGGGAGTCTACTAGATTCCGCTTCTTAGCGATAGTCTATAGATCGAACCTCCCTTTACCCTTCTCGAAGAACTAGTTCTCGTTAAAGGTAACGTTATAAGTTATAACGACTTTACGGAGTGCTAGAACCTAGATTCGGTATATATTTGATGCTTTGTAACTAACAAGGTAACTAATATACGCTCTAGGCTTTAACTTGTATATACGTTTCTGCTTATCCCTCTCTCTCTCTTTATATAGAGGATATACGCGGCAACCGTATATATAGATACCGCTCTAGTTAGGCTGTAGATCCGCTGTAAGGGAGACGATTGCGTCTAGCTAAAAGAACCGGAAGTAGGTTTAGAACTAAGTAAGGAGGACGTTATTTAGTAACTTTATCGAAGGATACGTTTAACTCGGGCTTATACTAATAAGCTACGTAGATACCTCCTCTCCTTCTAGCTAGAGGTTACCCGGGAGACTGGCTCCGGCTATTATTTTAATAGAGCAGGTAATAACTTCTTAACTAGCGCGTTCGATAGCGCTAGTCGGTTCGTATATATTAGATAGAGGGAGTTTAAGCTTAATACCTAGTTCTACGTACTATTTCTAGTACTAGGTATAGCCACGATCCCTAGTTTTAACAAGGGAGCCTTCGTTATCGTGCTTAAACTTGTAGATCGCTACGCTAAATTAGCGTCGTACCTAGGCCTCGAAGCATTAAAGAATCGGGAGAAGGAGGTCCTAGGTCTTATCTTTAAGGCGGAAGATAAAGGGTTTGCTAGAGAACTCGTCTTTAAGAATTAGAGAGTAAATAGATCTATTATACCTACGTATATAATAGAAAAGGTTCTAAAATACTTGCTAGAACGGCTATACTAACTTAGTTGTAGGAGGCCTATAGGAGACGACTTTTCCCTAATGTATAATAGAGCAAGCCTTATAGTTAATACGTTTGGTTCTATTAATTCGAACGTTCTAGCCTCTCTAGACAAGAGCCTTAAGCGTATCCTAGCTAAGATAACTAGCGCGGATGTACCAAAGGTATTTAGAATCCTTGTAGGGTAGGAAAGGGTGCTTCGATCCTAGTCCTTAACGAACTTGTTTTATAGTATCGCTTATTATAGCTAACATTACAAGTATAGCGGAACTAATAGCGAAGTCGTCTAGACAGCTAGGTTAGATATTATAGATTATAGCGAGGGACTGCTCCGAAGGTATAGTAGGAGGATCCTTGTAGATCTTAGCGAGAGCTCGTTCTTTATCGTAAGAAACGGCAAGGGAAGAGTTACAATTATAAGGATATAGTAGGTAAGTAGAGAGAGGCTTATATTCCAAAAACACTAGCTTATACCTACGAAGGAGAGACGCGATAACAATGTTACTCTCTATCGAACTAAAACGTAGTATATAGTCCAAACTATAGTACTAGATGTTAGCCTTATAGAGGGCCGCCTCCGAGATAATGTTAGAGTAGAATCCCTTAATAACTACGACGTTGTTAAGAACTAGATCCTTAGATCGTAGGCCGTTAACGCTATTAAGTGCTCCTTTAATACGCTATTTACCCCTTCTAGAGATAGGGAAATAGGTAGTACTAGCCTTAATATAGTTATCCTTCCTTACCTTAACAAGGGACCCTTCTTCTAAGAGTATAGGGTCGTTAACAAGGTAGGTTGCTCTATAGTTATTAACTAGGATACTATCTAATAGGATATATTTGCTAGAATCGACAGTTACGAAGATACCGAAGCTATTGCTAAGGCCGGTTTCTTTACTAAGGGCCGAGAGTTCCGTAGGATCAATGATTGCAGCTATTACCGCGCCGGGAAAGCCTAGTTTAGCAGACGAAGTAGAGCTAGATAGGGATATAGGCTAGGGTTTAATAGCCTAACCTTCCTTTTTAAGCTAGGCGCGGAGGTTATCCTACTTTTTCTTAGTAAACCGTTTATAGATCTACAAAACAAACTTAGGACTAACTAGGCCTTTCGGATATTTAAACCTAGTTAATATAGATTTAAGCGTATTATAGTCGATTAGCTTCTAAACGTAATTGGAAATTATATATAGGTAGGGGTACTTAGGCTTAGTAGACGAAGATTTTTCACCTCCCTTGCCCTAATCGCAGCGTTTGCTAGAACTAGTAGATTTAGTAGTAGCGAAGCTACCGTTAAAGTCCGGCTTACTATAGCTAACGACGGTCTTAGCGGCTTAGATAAGGTCCTTAAGGCTCTTAAGAGGTTTACTAACGCGGTTGTTAATGATTACAGCGTCGTATTTGTAGCGGCCCTATTCTAGGATAAGACGATCCTTAATTATATAAAGGAAGTCTAGAACAGGTAGAGTACTACGAATATACTCGAGACCGGCTACTTTAGCGCGTTAGTAAGCCTAGCGGTAGTTAGCGATCTAGGTCCGCGGGTTTATATTAGATTGCTTAGCCTCTTTAAGACAAGCGAGATACTATTAGTAGGTTATATTCGTAATTATATTATCCGAGATTCCGACTTAGCGTTCTAGAGTATAGAGGAGCGCGCGTACGCTAAGTTACTACGCTACGAGGTTAGTCTCGTTAGTAGCGTTATAACGCTCGCGATCGACAGTAGCGATAATGACTTTATATAGCGTATCTAGGTTCTTTTTATTAACGCTTATACCTAGAGTAAGTTGCTAAACGGCGTACCTAGTCTAGTTAGCTTAGTACTAGATAAGGATCCTCTCTAGACTTAGGCGTTAAGGAGGGATAGGCTCTAGACCGCGAGTAGCAACTAGCTTCTCGTTCTAGGCGGTTACTTCGGCGAGCTATTCCACTTAGTCTTGTACTATTAGCGTAGTAATAGCCTCTATAGTAGAGGGCGGCTAAAAACCACTAAGTATCGCCTCCTTAGTAACATCGTTCTAATTGAAACGAACGATATTATAAACGTAGAGGGTAATAGCGGCGCTTTCGATATAACGCCTCTAGATCGGCTAATCCGTAGGACCTTTAAGTAGGATGTCCGTTAGGATAGTAATGTTCCCGATAGTGTCTATAGTAGTAGAAGTCTCTATTATAGAAGAACGATAGATAAAGGTAGACGGAGATCTAGAAGGTACGTCGGAATAGGTAGAGAGAGTGGCGCTAAAGAGTGGCTTAACTTATATATAGGCGGGGCGACTTTAAAGGACTTCGCGGAACGGCTATATAAGAGCAGTTCAAGCGGAAAACAAGGGAAGCTATATAAGGGCTTTGGCGATAACGATTATAAAGAACAAGGCGGCGGGACTTGTAAGAATAGTGAAACGAGTTATAAGGATTGTAGAATAATAATACTTCCAAGCTATAACGGGTTTAGCTACTATACAAAGGGAAACGAGCACCGGGCTTATAACTTTTACGTAGGCTTATAGTGGTACTAGAAGAGTATATAGGGGAGATACGTTGTATTGATTGTTATATATCGAAGGAAGAGACAGAGGAAAGAGAGTGTGTAAGAATATAGCTATATATATAACAGGAAATGAGAAACGGGGCGCTAAGTGGGTACGAAGCAGCCAATCAGAGCGGACTGTAGAGACAGGGCTAGCTGGGTCGTGACAGATTATAGTATCCTATTACTAATAGAACGTTAGGAGTCGCTAAACCATTTAGCGGAGTTAGATAGGATCAACTTGGACGACTTCCTCCCTTATAATATTTTTAACATCTATATAGATATTATATTACGCTTCAAGGGAGATATCTAGCCTAATATACAAAGTCCCTTCCTTCCTTAATACCTCTTCCTCTAGAATAAGCTAAAGTAATATTAGGGTACGAATACTAATCTAGTCCTATATACTCTAGAGCGTCCTACTAGAGGCTAGAAAGCTTTTACTAGGAATATAGAAGCTTAGAGGGTAGATATTATAGCAGCAATAGAACAATATAAGGGCCCTAAGTCTAACTATAAGGATAGGGCTATAGATAATAACAATAAGGCTAGTTAAGATAGAGAGAATGTAAATTTTAAAAGTAGAGATAATCTAGAGTTTCCTATCTAGCTTTATTATATAAAGGATCCTAATCTCTATTTTCGGGAATAACAATAACGAGTTGCAATAGCAGGTCTAAAATATAACTAGTCCTTTATCTTTTTGCTTATTATAGATCGAGTAACCCTCTCCTTGTCTAAAGTTTCCTTGTTAGGCCCTTTAATCTCTTCTTTATTAGGCCTTTAGAACTCTTCTTCGTTAGGCTATTAGAACTCCTCCTTATTAGGCCCTTAGAACTCTTCCTTATTACCTAATAAGGTATTATCTACTTCTTCCTTATCTTCCTACTTAACTAGGGGTTTAGGGGAAGTAAAAGGGTTATAATTACTACTCTCTATATTACTTGTCTTAGACTCCTCCTTAACCCCTCTCTCTTCTTTACTCTCTATCTTAGACTCCTCCTTAACTATTTATTTATTCATACACCGATATGCCTTACGGCGCGCCGGTCCTTCTACTGGTTTGTTTAGTATAGGAAACCGTACCCTCGCTAGGCCGGATAAAAACCTCCACTCTTCGATTTAATCTCCCCGCTTCTGTTTCCTTTATACTACGTGATGCCCTAGCCTTCTCTAACCCTACCTGCCCCCTTTGTTAGATATAATTGGTTCTAGGGTAGCTAATAATCTCCTCCTTCTTCCGCTCTTCGTTCAAGTCTAGTTTCTTCTAGGGGGGGCCCCTAGTAGTATTTTATTAGGCAGTTCAGCTTCTACCCTAGGTAGTTTACCGGTCCCTAGCTACTACGGCTAGATTGTTTTTATCCTACGGCGAGCAATATAGGGTTCTTGCCGATCGGTATATAACATAGGGGCCTAGATCCTAGTCTCCGAGACGACGGCTATTCCTCGGGTTTTCCTTCTTTGGTTAGTGTAACTCTCGTCGGAATTTGCAGGGGACTAATCCTGAAAAACCGAAAAGAGGGTGAGGGAGGCCGGATTCGAACCGACAGCCTTGTAGCTTCTAGGTGCAACACACTCCAATTACACCACTCCCCCCTCCTCCTTAACTACTCTCTCTATCTTATCCTTTTTCTCTACCTTAACTTTCTTAGATATAATACTAAAACCCTTTGCTACTTTCGAACCTAACTACGTCTTAGATTAGGGACGCTTAGCTAGCTTTATAGGAACTAGATCCTTACTTTCCTCCCTTTTAAAGTAGTAGAGTTTTTCCTTTAAAAGATAGAGCAAGATCTAGTTGTTTATCTTTACCTTAGTCTTGTTTGTCGTTACAATAGTAAGGTTATAAAATATAACAGGCCTATTAGGGTTAAGACTTGTTATCTCTATAACCTTCTTGTTCCTACTAGCTAAGAGTTTACTTATAAACTAAAACTTAGTAGGGTTAAACTTCCTCGCTTAATAAGTATAGTCGAGTAAATACTAAATAATATACTTATAGTTAGAGAAGTTTTAATAGAGAGGTATCTAGACTAGGAGATAAGAGTTAATAGAGCTAACTTCAGTCTATTAATAGGTTTCCTACCCCCTAATAGTAATAACGTCGATATAGCTATAAAGACCTTAAGGGTAACGGAGATAAAAGAAGGAATAGGTTTAGGTAGCTAGCTATTAGGTATTAGCGTATTTCGGTATATAAGTATAACGGCACGTACGTTGTTAAACCTAGCAAGGGCTTACCTAGCTTAGAGGGGCTAAGAGGTAATTATATTATAAGGTATAGGCTAGGTAGAGTTAACGTAACTACTAGGGGGGGGAGCTTTAGTAGAAGGTATAGCTTTTGGGGGAGGTATAGTCTTAGGGAGAGGTATAGTATTAGCGGAAGTAGCGGGATTTACGTTAGAAAGGGCTTAAGTCCTATTATCTAAGTCGTTGTTAGAACTAAGAGATAGGAGAAGCTAGGCTTTATATTTTCTATAAATTAGCGTAAACCTAGGAGAGTATAGCGGATAGTATTATCTACTAGTAATAGGGTAAAAAGGGCTTAGTATACTAGAAAGCAGGACGTAAGGACGTTTGATCAAGCGTGATCAAACGTAATTAAGCTTAAGTGAATAATGATTTTAGGAAAGATATAAGAATAGAAAGGGCTGGAAAGGATTTAGTAGAGAAAAATTCACGTAAGAGTAGAAACATCGAGAAGGAAAAACTTAGAAACGGATATCCTTAGCTTAGTAGATTTAGCCTTTTATATTTCCTAATTCTTAGCTGCGCTAAAAAAAAGTAAAGTAGATAACTATAGTTTAGAATATAGGTTTTATAAAGAAAATATTAAAATAGTAAACAGGAAATAGTACTAAGTTTTCGCATTAGGTTCCTAGTATTACTATTAATATCCTCTATTAGACTTTATCTATTATTTCCTTTACCTAGCTTAAAACTATAGATAAATATATTCTATCTCCGCTATCTCTTTAAGGGGCTAGACTTCTAGCCTAGTATAGCTAGAAGTTCCTTTTCCTTATATAAAGCAATCTTATCCTCTATAATCTATAGCTATTCCTATAGCTCTTATTATAATATCTACTAACCTATTAACATTTTAAAACTAGGGTACTCTTTATAGTTATTCTTAAGGCCTTCCTTTTTAATTGTTTTAATAATATCTAGAGCTATTAGTAAAAGAAACATTTAGGAAACTTTTAAAAAACTAACCTTAATAGAATAAATATATATAGCTAGAACTAAAGTAATAATAGTTAGTGTAAGTACTATTTAGAAACGCTAGGCCTAGAGTATAGTAAGAGATAGCTAGCCTAGTGCTATTACCTAAGCTATATTACTAGCAAATGTTATAGGATAGGTTGTAAGTAGTAAAAAGGTAGGTTACAATAGCTATATATTATATTTAGGTATCGACTTTCTAAGGTACGTTACTCTAGACTATACCTTTTCGGATCTACTTTAGAATCTAGAGCTACTTAATATCCTAGAAAAATAATTAGTAAAAAGATTTTTTTTTAAAATCGAATCTAGGTGTCTTACGCTATTAGCATTAACAATAGCGCAAGCTATATTCGAGCTATACTAGCGGAGTTTATTAACAATCTATACTATCCTAGTCTTGTTGTTATTATAATCTTCAAAGTTTTAAGGAGGGATAGGTAGCGTAACGCCCTTAAAGGTAAAGAATAACATTAGTTTCGGAGCTATAATTCCCTTTGTAACGGTCGTATACAACAAGGTTGCACAACAGTGCAACCTTCGTGGGAGCTCGCGAGGGCTAAAGGCTCTGCGCGGCGAGCTCCACCTAGTGTGGAGCCACGCTCCTCTAGCTACAGGGTGCTCAGCCAACCACATGGCATGGCATATGACATGGCACATGACACAGGCTGTGCCTGTGACACTACCCTCCCTCTCTAAACAAGCCCCCCTATATAAAAATAGCCCCTATTTTAGATGCTCGTATCTAGAGCTATCCTAACCGCTTACTCAATCTTGGATACTCGCATCCAGAGCCATCCTAACCGTTCAATTCTAGATGCTCGCCTCTAGAGCTATCTTAAACGCTCCTAAAATACCCGATTTTGGATGCTCGTATCCAGAGCCCATCCTATTCTACACGCTCGATTTTGGATACTCGTATCTATAGCCCGTTCCTTTTGCTTAGCGCCTTGCCTCCTGCCGCTGCGCCCTCCTCCTTCGCGTCCACGATGGCGGCCCCGGGAGCTTGGGGTACGCGTCGTGGAACTCCTAGATGGCGTTATTACAGCCCTGTAGATCCGTTGCGGGTTGCTAAGTTGGGTTGTCGTAACCTTCCTACTTAACTTAGTACTGCTAGCGGCCGTTTGCCGCCTTGCCGAACCCTACGATCTTCTCGAACCTCTACTCTACTACGTCTTCGCCCTCGTTAGTCCGCGTAACTACGCGCCCGCGGTTAGCGCTTACGTCGTCGTCGACCCTCTCTTGGCCGGCTAGCCCCTGCCCCGGGTAGCGCCTTACTCTCGAGACGTAGAACGTAGGGAAGATCGTTATATTCGCCGGGAGCTTTAGAGTTACTACGTGTAACGAGGCCTTCGTAACCTCGAACGGGCCCTCCTACCGCGGCGCGAGCTTCGCGGTCGGCCTACTAGTCTTATAGTTCTATATATCGAGCATCGCTATGTCGCTAACGCGGTACTACGGCGCGTCCTCCCTATAGCGGTTTGCGTTCTGCTTATAGCGGTCCTGTAACTGCTTTGCTAGCGCCGTAACCTTCCTAAGGATCGCCCTAAAGCGGTCCGCGAGCTCAGATACCTAGAAAAACTCCCGCTTCTACTACTCTAAGATATTCAGTAGGCATAGCTTCGACGGCTCTACACCTATCCTAGGGTTAAAGCTATAATTCGCGAAGAACGGTAACACGCCCGTTGTCTTAGAGACTATATTATTCCCCGCAAACTCCGCTAGGGGGAGCTAGTTAACCTAGTTATCCTACGCCTAGTCGATATATAGCTATAGGTACTGCTCTAGTTCCGCGTTAATCCGCTCTATCTAGCCGTTTATCTAGGGGTGGAACGCTAACGAGGGTCTTAGGGTGATCGCGAGGCGCGCCGATAGCGCCCTCTAGAACCCTAAAACGAACTACGTGCCTCTATCCGATACGATTGTCTCTAGTACGCTATAGAGCGAGTATATACGCTTAATGAACCAGTCAGCTAGCTCGTCAGCCTCTAGTGTCGCCGTCGTAATAAAGTAGCGTATCTTCGTAAGCCAGTTAACTACTACTACTACGTACCTGAACTCCTGCCCCCTCCGGTTATATAGCGGGAGCGGCGTAATATAGTCTACCGATATGTCTCGCTACGGCGCTAACAGTAGCGGGAGCGGCTTAAGGAACCCTATAGGCTTCGAGCGAGGGTTCTTCGTCTTAAAGTATAGAATATAGGCTTTAACGAACGTCCTTACTAATACGCTTATCCCTAGCTACTAGTAGACCCTGTTCATTAGGTCGAGCGTCTTCGTCCTCCCTAGGTGCCTGCCGGGCCCTAACGCGTATATCCGGTAGATAAGCTATAAATGGAGCTCCGTATCGCCCGGGTCGATTATTAGCCTGCTATAGTAGAACGCCCTACCTAAGACTAACTTGTACTTGGCGAACGGCACTCTTAGCTCCCGCTTGATCTTGCTTAGCCAGGCGCGTGCCTCCCAGTCGCTAAGCGCCTCTACTACGTCTGCTATAAATAGCGAGCTCGCGTAGCTCTCTGCGATAAGGTCGTTAGCGTAGCGCGAAACGTCGAGGCTAAAGAGCTCTAGTGTCTCGCCTAGTAGCTTAGAGTTATACTTGCTACTAAAGGTCTCCGGGTCGAACTTGCTTAGGTTAATTAGGGGGCGCCGCCTATTCCGTAGCCTATTATCTTTAACGTCCTTCGGTATAAACTCTAGCTTCCTGCTTAGCGCGTCGGGGCGGCCGTTTGCCGTGCCTAGGTAGTAGATAATCTAGAAGTCGAAACGCAACAAGAACTCTAACTAGCGTATATAGCGTGGCGATAGCTGCTTCGTTATACCGAAGGTCTGTAGGTTCTTATAGTCCATAATAATATCGAACCTCTCGGCTGCGCCTTCGAGCTCGGGGCGCTATTCTTCGAGCGCCTTAACAATCGCAAGGAGCTCCTTATTATAGATATTATAGTTATACTTAGCTACAGTATACTTCGCCGAGAAATAAGCAACTAGATACAACTTACTGTTATCCCCTTCCTATAGTAGCGCTCTACCTACCGACTAGTCTAACGTATTAACTTCTACTATAGCGCGCTTCTCCTAGTTATATATCCGTAGTGCCAGTGCTATAACAAAGTATACCTTTAGGCGCTAGAAAGCCGCTTTGTACTACTCGGACTACTCCTAGTCTACTATCTTCTTCGTAAGCTTATATAGCGGCTATATATAGCTCGAAAAACCTCGTATAAATTAGCGGTAGAAGTTCGCGAACCCTAAGAACCGCTGGAGGTACCTCCTTGTCTCCAGAGCCTTCTAATTACGTACCGCTTCGACCTTATCTAGGTCTATCTCGATACCCCCGGGCGTAATAATAAGCCCTAGGTACTTCGTCCGCTTCGTGTAGAATTCGCACTTGTTAATATCTACCTATAGACCTACGTCGATTATACGCTTTAGCACCTCCCTAACCTACTTAATATGCTCCTCGAGCGTACCCGAGTAGACTAGGATATCGTCTAGGTACGCCGTTACATAGTTATCTAGAGCGTCGTAAAGGATATTATTAATATAATACTAGAAGGTAGCGGGCGCGCCCTATAGGCCGAACGGCGTGACTAGCGTTTTATATAGGCCGAATCTCGTGATGAACGCTATAAGCTACTTGTAGCCCGGCGCTACGCGTACTCGGTTGAACGCCGCAATTACGTCGAGCTTCGTAAAGATCTTCGCCTTGTAGATAGAGTCTAGGGTCTCCCGGATCAGCGGGATAGGGTACCGGCTCTTTAGCGTCGCGTTGTTAATACTACAGTAGTTAATGCAGATTCTAATACCTCCGCCCAGCTTCTACGCCATTAGGATAGGCAACGAGGCGCTCGATCGCAAGGGCCGGATAAACCCCTTCGCAAGGTTGTTGTCAAGCTAGCGCTTTAGTATACGTAGCTCTATTAGCGACATCGGGCGATTCCTCAAATACGGGACTACGCTCCCTAGGAGCAGCTCGATCCTATAGTTATACGTACAGTAGGGGGGTAAGATATTAGCGTCTTATAGGACAAAAGCGGCTACTAAGTCTTAGTATTCCTTTAGTAAGCGCGCCTTAATCTCGTCTAGGGTAGGCGCTAGTCTATCCGCTTTGTCGAAGAACTTCTTAGAATCCTCCTCCGTAATCTTGTTAAGCTTCTTATCCCCTTTGGCAAGCGCGTCGATAAAGCTATAGAACCTCGCTAGGAGTATTGACTTCGCGTACTCTAGTATACTCTCTCGACTTAGTAGGTCCTTAAAGAACTACTTAGGTAGAACTAGTATACGGTCTCTCTTCTTAGCTTCTACCGCTCTCTCTAGTTCACCTATTATAGTCTATATAACTACTACGCCCTTCTGTCGGTATACCGCTAGGAAGCTCGCTCCGTTCAGGATCTTCGTGTTGTCCTAGCGGATCTTCCCCTACACTTAACTAAGCGGGGGCAGGGCGGCGGGGGGGGGGGACTAGGGTCTAGGGGGTGGTCTCCTAGCGCCCGCTACTACCTCTACCGGCCTTAGTAATGTAGAGGGCGGCGCTTTAACCGGAACGCCTATCGCTCCTGGCGGTACGAGCGTCCCTTGCGGGTCGGCCTATACGTCTCCCTAGGACGTAGATCTCTACCGTCTACGGGCCCGTCTCTACCTATCGGACCGCCTAGCCCTCTCGTAGTCGGACAGCTTGCTTATAGCAATAGCAACCTCGTTGTTGTTACCGGAGGTACTAGAGTCGTTGTCTTTAGGTACGTCCTCTACTATTATATAGTACTACCTGCTACTCTCCGGGGGTAGGGGTACCGCCTCTAGCTAGCCTACCTGCCGAGCGACCTGGCTTCCGATATGCTCTGGAAGGCACCTCCCGCGGTAGTGCTCCGTGAATTCGAGCTATAGGGTCTCCTAGTCGATCCGTAGGTTATACTTCCGTAGCTACAGGAGGCCCAAGATTACCAGGGTCTCTTTTACGAGCGTCGTAACGAAGTACACTAGGGTCTCCTAGTAGTCGCTAACGACTAGCGTAAGCGCTACTAAGTGCTCGATCTAGCGTAAGAACCCTCTATTAGCTAGAAATAGCGGCTGCCGTGCTACTAGCCTCTCTAGTAGTAGTCTATTTGCAACCGCAAAGCTAAAATCTACAAACGCTAAACCTGTATAACCTAAGTCCACAAGTGCTACGTACTCTATATTGCGCCTACTAACCGCTAGGTACGATAACAAGAGAATAGATTTAGCGCTACTACCTACTATACTAATGACTAAACTATCTCCCTATCCCTCCTACAGCTAGCGGTACCCCTCCTATAAGCGACAGTTTATAGGAGCTCCTTGTTTCCCTAGTCGTTATATAAGAAGCTGAAGCTAGGGGGTTACTCTACTATAGACTAGTAAGCGCCGTGCTCCTCCTGCTCGTCTACCTCTCTAACGACAAAACCGCTCTAGTCAGGGGTATCCGCAAAGCGTATAGCGAGCCCGCCTTAACCCTTCTAGTAGGCCCTAGCGCAGCTGCTTACGCCGCTACAAGCCGGAAGGCCCCTAGAGGGAGCTTGCCCGAAGCCTAGGAACCCGCCTTGGCTATAGCCTTATTGCGCGGGCTGCTGCCATCCCTAGGTAGGCTACTGCTATCCTTGCGCGTTGCTACCGAAACCTCCACCGAAACCAGATCCTCTACCGCCTTAGGCGCCCCCGCGCTACAACTGCCCGGCGCCGCGGGCGTTACTACGGTCCCCTCGGCCTCTATAGCCTACTTGGTACGCCCTCGCGATGTAGTTGGCCCCGCTGTACTTATAGTATAAGCTACTTGCTCTACGCCGTTCCTTCTCCTAGGGGGTAAGCGCCGCGAGCGTTACTACGTCAATCTCTATCGCGTCGGGGTATCTGCCTCCGCCGTTGTTGTTGCTACCGCCCCTGGTTCCGCCGCTCCCGGTTCCGCCGCGTAGCTTCCGCCTAAAGTCCTCTCCCTTTAGGTTAGTCGCGAGCTAGCCGGCTAGCGTAGCCTAGAGCTTAAAGTTGTTAGCTAGCGGGAGTACTGCCTATGTAACTATAGCGCTTAAAAGGCGAGGGGAGATCTTGAGCCGGAGTATCCGGACCCTCGTTACGTTGTCGACGCCAGCGGTGTCGGCCAGGGTAGTGAATTCGGTAAGGAAGTCGTTAAACGCTACGAACTTGTTCTTCTACGCTAGTAGTTCTAGCTTATTGCTCGCTATAGCAACTACGTTATATGTCGTATACTAGGTACGGAGGGTCTTTAGGAGGTTAGACCTAGTCTTCTACAGCTACACTACCGCGCTATACAGGTTCTCCTTAACCTGCTTGAGCTTCGCCGCGACTACCTAGCGCGCGCTGCTACCTAGTATAGCCTTCGCGTATAGGATCTTGGTGTACTTGTCCAGGAACTCCCGCGGGCGTGTTCGCTAGTAGCTACGTACCTTATCCTCCTAGTCTTCGAAGAGCAGGGTACGCTTAACGGTATCCTTCTCTTCTCTAGTAAACGGATCGGGGTAGGAGAGGGAGATCGATACGCTATAGCCGCTACTAGCGCTACTACCGCGAGCCTAGTCTAGGGCTATTGCTATTAGCGTCCTCTAGTTCGTAAGTAGTAACTTATACTCCTTAAGCTCCTTCTCGAGCGCCGTACTAGCTACGATAGACGCCTCGAACCTCCCGATAGACTTATCGAGCTTTCTCTTTAGCTCGCCGACTATCGCATTTATAGCTATAGCGAACCCCGAGAGGTCGTACCCTCTATCGTCGTCGATCGATATTATAAAAGCAGGTATAGTATTAGAGACCTTGTTCTACTATTGTTCTCTCAGCGCTACGCGCAGCGCTACAAGTCTTAGCGGTAGCGATACCGCAAGGTCGGCGCCGCTTATTATCTTCGCGCTTATCTTCGTAGGAGCGTTGTCCGGTTCGTCAGAATACTATAGTCCTATTCGTTAGAGTCTTATAGTCCTGTTCGGCGGACTGCTATTGTACGTAGGATACTCGTCCTAGTAGTTAACTTATACTACGTAGGTAGTCAAGAAATAAAAACAAAGCCTAGTACGTTAGGAAAAGAAGCGTTCTAGTCAGTCTAGTGCGCTCTCTATTCTAGAGCAGACGACTTAGCTACGCGCGCGAGTTGAAGGTACAACCTACTGTAACGGTCGTATATAACAAGGTTGTATAACAGTGTAACCTTCGTAGGAGCTCGCGAGGGCTAAAGGCTCTACGCGGCGAGCTCCACCTAGTATAGAGCCACGCTCCTCTAGCTACAGGGTGCTTAGCCAACCACATAGCATGGCATATGACATGGCACATGACACAGGCTGTGCCTATAACACCCTTCCGCTATAATTAAGAAACGAAAATGATTTTTTCTATAAGAATTAGGAATCAGATTATTAGTCTTGTTACAAGATAGGTATATCTAAAAAGAATGTTAGTAACAAGCTAATCGGTATAATTAAGGATAATCTAACGGAATAAAGCTTAATGTAGGAGTTATAGCGTAATGTTACTAATAACGATCTAGTTTCTATTATCGTATATAAAATAGAACAATTGTTAAAAACGGAAATAGGTGGGGGGTTTTAGGCACAGCGGGGTAAACCTAATGATAGGTTTTGGGTTTTAGGACTCATATAGACTTGACGCTCCGTACTACTGGCTGACTGGCATTGCAAGAGTGCATGCCAGAGTCCTGGACCGCCAGGAACAGGCCGATGTGCTTATCTTGGCACCTGTGGGTCCGACCTACAGTAGGGTCAAGCCCTCCACCACCTTGGGCACATTGTAGCTAGCGTATAGCCATCTCTAGCCTCTCTTTTCCCCTGATTATCATTAATATTGAGCCTTACTTTGCCCCTACTAATTGCGCTATAAGCCTCTAAGAGGTTATAAGACCCTGTTGCTTCTATTGCAACCTCTAGATCGATACGATTCGATTGTCTTTTAATTAAGTAACCTTCTTTCGATCGTACGAGATTCTTAATCGTACGACCGACCTTCTTTTTACACTTGCGAGTTAATATATCGGAATATAGCTCTATTTTCCTACTACTGACTCCTTCTCTCTCTCTCTCTCTTCCTTACGATCGCGATGTCCGCCTAGGAAGACTTTCTATAGGAGTAGCTCTAAAACGAGCTAATCTAATATAAGCCGGCCTAGTAGTAGCCGGTACTTTAAATGGTATAACAAACGCTAGACTTAGTTATATATCTCCTTTAATAACTCTAAGCCCTTGCGGGTAATAGCTACTATATAACTACTAAGTTAGCTAAGGTTACCGTTCCGACCCTCCCTAAGCTTAAGGGAGATTCTAACATTGAAGATTAGAAAGAAGCGGTAAGAGGATACGCTTATACCCTTGGATATACTGACTATATTAATTGTACAGCAATCCCCCCCTCTCTAGATACGCCGAAAGTAGTCTACGATAGTTTTAGAGCCGCTTGCGGATTAGTGTACCTGATAATTCGTAACTCTCTTAATAGCGTAATAGAGATTATTAAGAGCCGTGGATAGACTAATAGCGAGAGCGACCCTTATGTCCTCTTTAAGATCGTCTATAGCTTAGTTAGTAACGTGTCCGACGAAGGCTGGTGCAATATAATCTAGGAGTTCGCGTCGATAGATGCGAGTAAGTACGACTCCCTTAGGGCCTTTATTACTAGATTCCTCTTCCTATATACGAGACTATAGAGCGTTAGGATTAATCCTTACGAGAAGATACAACAAGCCTTCTTTCTTTAGGGTCTAAGTAAGTATAACGGTAACTAGACCGATATACTAAAGTTTCAGCTCTAAACTAGCTAGCTTATATACTCGACCTTCCTTAACCTTATTATAACTAAGGCAAATAAGCAAGCGATAACTAGTATGCTAGCTCTGTCGATACTAGCTGCGAAGAAAAAGCAAGACAACGGTAACCCTAAGTCTAAGGGGAAGCTCTATAGCGATCCTAAGTGCGGCCGAATATACAAATACCCTATACGTACTTTATATTACAACTACTGTAAGATTTACTATAACGGCGGTAACAGTGGCTGCTAGGTCCTCTACCTAGAGCTTAAGGCTAAGTTCTTACGCTAACGTAACGCCAGTAACGATGCCACTGGAACCGCTAACCCTGCGGTGTCCCTGAATATAGAAGCTAACCGTAGTATATACGGCTGGAACTTGGGCGTAATAGAAGACGTTAATAATAAGGCCGTTGCTAACCTGGCGATTAACCCTGCTATGATATCGCTAACGATTAACCCCCCTAGTATAGCACTTGCAGGGGCTACTACTCTTAATACCTACATTACAAGGGATACGGTTTGCCTTGACTTAGGAGCGTCGAATAGTATATTCAACGACCCTAAATGGTTTAAAGATCTTACTAATCTGCTATAGCTAATTAAGGTAACCTTAGCTAACGGTAATACTTCGCTTCTGACCTGCGGCGGATTAGTAGCTTTCCCCTACGTTCGTTCTTATAGCGGAGTGACTAATATGGTTATTCCGAATGCTATCCTCTCCAAGTCTACCCCCCTTAACCTTATGTTAACTAGCTAGATGGATAAGTATAGCGCGGTCTCTAATGGTATAACTAAATAAGTGGTTGATATTAAGTCTAGCTAAGAACTAGCTTAGTTAAGATAGGTTAGAGGGATTCTGATCTTTAACGTTACGAGGGTCCTAGAACCTAAGGACGAAGCCGTTATAGTCGCGATCGACTATATCGCCCTCCTAGCAGTCGACTACGTAATTATGTATCGAAGACTTATATATACGACCGTCGATAAAGTCATCTTAGCTTATAAGCGCGTAGGTATCCGGATTAGCAGCTACTAAGCAAAGTAGTACCGTTGTAAATGGTACTATCTCGGTAAGTTAACCTAGTAAATCTTACACGATAAACTGCCAAAGGTCTCCTACATACTCTAGAAGATTCATATAGATTCGATTCTATATACCCTGGTCGGCGTTAGCAGTAAGAACTACGCTATCTACATTATCGACTAGTTCTTTGCTTTCTACTAGTATATCGCTATTAACAAGAAGTTAGAGGGTTTCTAAGTAGTCGTTAACTATATCGAGTTTATAGAAATATAGAATAGTCTTAAAGTTCAAGAGATCTATATTAATAACGGTATAGAATTTGCAATTAAGCAGATACGTAAGTAGTATAAACCCTGTAGAAAACGCTTTACAACGACGGCACTAGACTGCCTATAGCAAAACGTAATAGCTAAGCGCGCGGGTCGTACGATTATAGATAGCGCTAGAACTGCGAATCTGGAGGCGGGCTTCCTAGAAGGATACTAGCTGCTGGTAGAAGAAGCTATAATCTACGTGATCAACCGTCTCCCCTCTCGGCACAACGACGATATATGTCACAGGCACAGCCTGTGTCATGTGCCATGTCATATGCCATGCTATATGGTTGGCTAAGCACCCTGTAGCTAGAGGAGCGTGGCTCTACACTAGGTGGAGCTCGCCGCGTAGAGCCTTTAGCCCTCGCGAGCTCCCACGAAGGTTGCACTGTTATACAACCTTATTATATACGACCGTTATAGTAGGTTGTACCTTCAACTTGCGCGCGTAGCTAAGTCGTCTACTCTAGAATAAAGAGCGTACTAGACTAACTAGAACGCTTCTTTTCCTAACGTACTAGGCTTTGTTTTTATTTCTTAACTACCTACATAGTATAAGTTAACTACTAGGACAAGTATCCTACGTACAATAGTAGTCCGCTAAACAGGACTATAAGACTCCGACGAACAGGACTATAGTATTCCGACGAACCGGACAACGCTCCTACGAAGATAAGCGCGAAGATAATAAGCGGCGCTAACCTTATAGTATCGCTACTACCGAGACTTATAGCGCTACGTATAACGCTAAGAGAACAATAGTAGAACAAGGTCTCTAATACTATACCTGCTTTTATAGCATCGATCGACGACGATAGAGGGTATAACCTCTTAGGGTTTGCTATAGCTATAAATACAATAGTTAGCGAGCTAAAGAGAAAGCTCGATAAGTCTGTTAGGAGGTTCGAGGCGTCTATTGTAGCTAGTACGGCGCTTAAGAAGGAGCTTAAGGAGTATAAGTTACTACTTACGAACTAGAGGACGCTAATAGCAATAGCCTTAGACTAGGCTCGCGGTAGTAGCGCTAGTAGCGGCTATAGCGTATCGATCTCCCTCCTTTACCCCGATCTGTTTACTAGAGAAAAGAAGGATACCGTTAAGCGTACCCTACTCTTTAAAGACTAGGAGGACAAGGTACGTAGCCGCTAGCGAACACGCCTGCGGGAGTTCCTAGATAAGTATACTAAGATCCTATACGTAAAGGCTATACTAGGTAGCAGCGCGCGCCGGGTAGTTACAGCGAAGCTCGAGCAGGTTAAAGAGAACCTATATAGCGCGGTAGTATAGCTATAGAAGACCGGGTCTAACCTTCTAAAGACCCTCCGTACCTAGTATATAACGTATAACGTAGTTGCTATAGCAAGTAATAAGTTAGAACTACTAGTATAGAAGAACGAGTTTGTAGCGTTTAATAACTTCCTTACTAAATTTACTACCCTAGCTAATACCGCTAGCGTCGATAACGTAACAAGGGTCTAGATACTCTAGCTTAAGATCTCCCCCTGCCTTTCGAGCGCTATAGTTACGTAGATAGTACTTCTACTAGCTAATAACTTTAAGCTCTAGGCTATACTAGCTAGCTAGCTCGCGACTAACCTAGAGGGAGAGGACTTTAGGCGGAAGCTACGTAGTAGAACTAGGAGCGGCGGAACTAGGAGCGGTAGCAACAATAACGGCGGAGGCAGATACCCCGACGTAATAGAGATCGACGTAGTGACGCTTGTAGCGCTTACCCCCTAGGAGAAGGAACGGCGTAGAGCGAGTAGCTTATACTATAAGTACGGCGGGGCTAACTATATCGCGAGGGTGTACCGAGTAGGCCGCGGAGGCCGAGGGGACTATAGTAACGCCTACGGCGCCGGGTAGTTATAGCGTAGGGGCGCCTAAGGCGGTAAAGGATCTAGTTTCGGTAGAGGACCTAGTTTCGGTAGTAACGCGTAAGGATAGTAGTAGCCTACCTAGGGATAGTAGCAGCCCGTGTAACAAAGCTATAGCTAAGGCGGGTTCCTAGGCTTCGGGCAAGCTCCCTCTAAGGGCCTTCCGGCTTACGGCGGCGTAAGCGGCTACGCTAGGGCCTACTAGAGGGGTCGAGGCAGGCTCGCTATACGCTTTATAGACACCCCTAACTAGAGCGGTTTTATCGTTAGAGAGGTAGATAAGTAGGAGAAGTATAGCGCTTACTAGTCTATAGTAGAGTAACCCCCTAGCTTTAGCTTTGTATATAACAACTAGGGAAATAAGGAGCTCCTATAAACTATCGCTTATAGGAGGGGTACCGCTAGCTGTAAGAGGGATAGGGAGATAGTTTAGTTATTAGTGTAGTAGGTAATAGCGCTAAATCTATTCTCTTGTTATTGTACCTAGCGGTTAGTAGGCGCAATATAAAGTACGTAGCACTTATGGACTTAGGTTATATAGGTTTAGCGTTTGTGGATTTTAGCTTTATAGTTGCGAATAGACTACTACTAGAGAGGCTAGCGGTACGGTAGCCGCTATTTCTAGCCGATAGAGGGTTCTTACGCTAGATCGAGCACTTAGCGGCGCTTACGCTAGTCGTTAGCAACTACTAGGAGACCCTAGTATACTTCGTTACAACGTTCGTAAAAGAGACCCTAGTAATCTTTAGCCTCCTATAGCTACGGAAGTATAACCTACGGATTAACTAGGAGACCCTATAGCTCGAATTTATAGAGTACTACCGTAGGAGGTGCCTTCTAGAGTATATTAGAAGCTAGGTCGCTCGGTAGGTAGGCTAGCTAGAGGCGGTACCCTTACCTCTAGAGAGTAGCGGATAGTACTATATAATAGTAGAGGATATACCTAAAGACGACGACTCTAGTACCTCTAGTAACGACAACGAGGTCGCTATCGCTATAAGTAAGCTATCTGACTATAAGAGGGCTAGGCGGTCCGATAGGTAGAGACGGGCCCGTAGACGGTAGAGATCCGCGTCCTAGGGAGACGTATAGGCCGACCTACAGGGGACGCTTGTATCGCTAGGAGCGATAGGCGTTCCGGTCAAAGCGCCGCCTTCTATATTACTAAGGCCGGTAAAGGTAGTAGCGGGTACTAGGAGACTACCTCCTAGACCCTAGTCCCCCCCCCCCACTGCCCTGCCCCCGCTTAGTTAAGTATAGGGGAAGATCCGCTAGGACGACGCGAAGATCCTAAATAGAGCGAGCTTCCTAGCGGTATACTAATAGAAGGGCGTAGTAGTTATACGGACTACGATAGGTAAACTAAAGAGAGCGGTAGAAGCTAAGAAGAGAGACTATATACTAGTTCTACCCGAGTAGTTCTTTAAGGACCTACTAAGTTAAAAGAGTATACCGGAGTACGCGAAGTCAATGCTTCTAGCAAGGTTCTATAGCTTTATCGACGCGCTTGCTAAAGGGGATAAGAAGCTTAACAAAATTATAGAGGAGGATTCTAAGAAGTTCTTCGATAAAGCGGATAGACTAGCGCCTACCCTAGACGAGATTAAGACGTACCTACCAAAGGAATACTAAGACTTAGTAGCTACTTTTATCCTATAAGACGCTAATATCTTACCCCCCTACCGTATATATAACTATAGGATCGAGCTGCTCCTAGGGAGCGTAGTCCTATATTCGAGGAATCGCCTAATGTTGCTAATAGAGCTATATATACTAAAGCGCTAGCTTAACAACAACCTCGTAAAGGGGTTTATCTAGCCCTTGCGATCGAGCGCCTTGTCGCCTATCCTAATAGCGCAGAAGCTAGGTAGAGGCATTAGAATCTATATTAACTACCGTAGTATTAACAACGCGACGCTAAAGAGCTAGTACCTTATCCCGCTAATCCGGGAGACCCTAGACTCTATCTATAAGGCGAAGATCTTTACGAAGCTTGATGTAATTATAGCGTTTAACTAAGTATATATAGCGCCGGGCTATAAGTAGCTTATAGCGTTTATTACGAGATTCGGCCTATACGAAACGCTAGTTACGCCGTTCGGCCTATAGGGCGCGCCCGCTACCTTCTAGCATTACGTTAACAATATCCTCTATAACGCTCTAGATAACTACGTAACGGTATACCTAGATAATATCCTAGTCTACTTAGGTATACTCGAGGAGTATATCAAGTAGGTTAGGGAGGTACTAAAGCGTATGATCAACGTAGGTCTATAGGTAGATATCGACAAGTGTAAATTCTATACGAAGCGGACGAAGTACCTAGGGCTTATTATTACGCCTAGGGGCATCGAGATAGACCTAGATAAGGTCGAAGCAATGCGTAATTAGGAGGCTCCGGAGATAAGGAGGCACCTTTAGCGGTTCTTAAGGTTCGCGAACTTCTACCGCCGATTTATATAAGGTTTTTCGAGCTACGTACAGCCGCTATACGAGCTTACGAAGAAGATAGTAGACTAGGAGTAGTCCAAGTAGTATAAAGTGGCTTTCTAGCGCCTAAAGGTATACTTTGTTATAGTATTAGCACTATAGATATATAACTAGGAGAAGCGCGCTATAGTGGAAGTTAATGCGTTAGACTAGTTAGTAGGTAGAGCGCTACTATAGGAAGGGGATAATAGCAAGTTATATCTAGTTACTTATTTCTTGGCGAAGCATACTATAGCCAAGTGTAACTATAATATCTATAATAAGGAGCTCCTTACGATCGTTAAGGCGCTCGAAGAATAGCGCCCCGAGCTCGAAGGCGCGGCCGAGAGGTTTGATATTATTACGGACTATAAGAACCTACAGACCTTCGGTATAACGAAGTAGCTGTCGCTACGCTATATACGCTAGTTAGAGTTCTTGTTACGTTTTGACTTCTAGATTATCTACCGCCTAGGTACAGCAAACGGCCGCCCCGACGCGCTAAGTAGGAAGCTAGAGTTTATACTAAAGGACGTTAAAGATAATAGGCTATAGAATAGGCGGCGCCCTCTAATCGACCTAAGCAAGTTCGACCTAAAGACCTTTAGTAGCAAGTATAACTCTAAGCTACTAGGCAAGACACTAGAGCTCTTTAGCCTTAACGTTTCGCGCTACGCTAACGACCTTATTATAGAGAGCTACGTAAGCTCGCTATTTATAGCAGACGTAGTAGAGGCGCTTAGCAACTAGGAGGCACGCGCCTAGCTAAGCAAGATTAAGCAGAAGCTAAGAGTACCGTTTATAAAGTATAAGTTAGTCTTAGGTAGGGCGTTCTACTATAGTAGGCTAATAATCGACCTAGGTAATATAGAGCTCTATTTATAGCTTATCTACTAGATATACGCGTTAGGGCCTAGCGGGTACCTAGGGAGGATAAAGACGCTCGACCTAATAAATAGGGTCTACTAGTAGCTAGGGATAAGCGTATTAGTAAGAACGTTCATTAAAGCTTATATTCTATACTTTAAGACGAAGAACCCCCGCTTAAAGCCTATAGGGTTCCTTAAGCTGCTCCTACTACCGTTAGCACCATAGTAAGATATATCGGTAAACTATAATACGCCGCTCCTACTATATAACCAGAGAGGGTAGGAGTTTAGGCACGTAGTAGTAGTAGTTAACTAGCTTATAAAGATACGCTACTTTATTGTAACGGCAACACTAGAGGCTAACGAGCTAGCTAACCGGTTTATTAAGCGCGTGTACTTGCTCTATAGCGTACTAGAGACGATTGTGTCGGATAGAGGTACGTAGTTCGTTTTAGGGTTCTAGAGGGCGCTATTAGCGCGCCTTACGATTACCCTAAGACCCTCGTTAGCGTTCTACCCCTAGACAAACGGCTAGATAGAGCGGATTAACGTAGAACTAGAGCAGTACCTACAGCTATATATCAACTAGGTATAGGATAACTAGGTTAACTAGCTCCTTTTAGCGGAGTTTATAGGGAACAATATAGTCTCTAAGACAATAGGCGTGTTACTATTCTTCGCGAATTATAGCTTTAACCCGAAGATAGGCGTAGAGCCGTCGAAGCTATACCTACCGAATATCTTAGAGTAGTAGAAGTAGGAGTTTTTCTAGGTATTGGAGCTCGCGGACCGCTTCGGGGCGATCCTTAGGAAGGTTACGGCGCTAGTAAAGTAGTTATAGGACCGCTATAAGCAGAACGCGAACCGCTATAGAGAGGACGCGCCGTAGTACCGCGTTAGCGATATAGCGATACTCGATATATAGAACTATAAGACTAGTAGGCCGACTACGAAGCTTACGCCGCGGTAGGAGGGCCCGTTCGAGGTTATAAAGGCCTCGTTATACGTAGTAACTCTAAAGCTCCTAGCGAATATAACGATCTTCCCTACGTTCTACGTCTTAAGAGTAAGGCGCTACCTAGGGCAAGGGCTAGCTAGCTAAGAGAGGGTCGATAACAACGTAAGCGCTAACTATAGGCGCGTAGTTACACGGACTAACAAGGGCGAAGACATAGTAAAGTAGAGGTTCGAGAAGATCGTAGGGTTTAGCAAGGCGGCGAATAGCCGCTAGTAGTACCAAGTTAAGTAGGAAGGTTATAACAACCCGACTTAGTAACTAGCAACGGATCTACGGGGCTATAATAACGCTATCTAGGAGTTCTACGACGTATACCCCGAGCTCCCGGGGCCGCTATCGTAGACGCGAAGAAGGAGGGCGTAGCGGCAGGAAACAAGGCGCTAAGCAAAAGGAACGGGCTGTAGATACAAGCATCTAAAATCGAGCGTGTAGAATAGGATAGGCTCTAGATACGAGCATCCAAAATCGGGTGTTTTAGGAGCGTTTGAGATAGCTCTAGAGGCGAGTATCTAGAATTGAACGGTTAGGATAGCTCTAGATACAAGCATCCAAAATAGGGGCTATTTTTGTATAGGGGGGCTTGTTTAGAGAGGGAGGGTAGTGTTACAGGCACAGCCTATGTCATGTGCCATGTCATGTGCTATACCATGTGGTTAGCTAAGCACCCTGTAGCTAGAGGAGCGTGGCTCTACACTAGGTAGAGCTCGCCGCGCAGAGCCTTCAGCCCTCGCGAGCTCCTACGAAGGTTGCACTGTTGTGCAACCTTGTTGTATACGACCGTTACAATATATCTCCTTTCCAAGCATTCGGTAAGTCGGTTGGATTGCTAGCGGACTAGTGTATCCCTAAGATCGATTATTTCTATACTTATAGCGCTACGGTATATGTGTATATCTACAACAAGAAGGTTCGTCCCTAGGGCCGTAAGATGATAGCTAGAGCATTTAAAGGCAAGCTCTATAGCTACAAGGGCCAGTCCAGTAAGATCTACTAGATTCGACTGAACGGTAGTAGCTGGATCGTGCGTACTAGAGATACGCGCTTTATTGAGAACCCCCTGGCGGATAACCTAGAGGATCTGGAAGATCCGATCTACGAAGCGACATTTGACGACGTCTACGTAGATAATAACGGCATTTTCCGCTTAACGGTCGTTACCTATAGAGTTACCCCCCCTAGTAATACGGTATTGGAACCTACAGTCGGTAATACAGTCGGTAATACGGTCGGCAATACAGGCGATAACACGGTTGCTAATACGGTCGGCAATACGGTAACGAAGCCTACTGACGGCAACACGGTATACGATCTGACTAGGCTATTAACCCTAGAGTATACGCCTTACCTAGAAACGCTAGAGCGTACGCCTTCTACCGAACCTCCTAATAACGTAGTTTTCTCGGGTTCGGGTTTGGATTTAGATTTAGGTTTGGATTCGGATTCGGATTTGGTTTTCGCCTTAGTACCCGGCTCCCCCTCTTCTACTAACGAAGCGCAAGAGGTCTAACGTAATAGCGTCTTTAACACCGAGCTAACGGTAATAAGGCGGTTGACTCGGACTACTTGTCCTATTGTAGGATACTATAATACCCTCTATCGCAAAGGAAAAGCGGCGGCAGACGCGCTAATAGTAGGTTCTTCTAATCTATTCGCTAACGTTGATTAATTCGTCCCCTAGGATCTAGAGTTAATCCTCTCTATAGTTAATAACAAAGACCTTCTCTTTCCCTTAATTAATAAGATCCTAGCTTCCTTTAAGGAGGTATCTAAGCGGGCTAACTTCCTTATACACTAGAAGCCGCCCTACTAAGAATAATACAACAAGCTTATTACTGTAGGAACGTAGGATCTAGTTAATAGACCTATAAGGTCTAAGATCCTACCTAGTAAATAGGTATTTGACTAGAAATTCGATAATAACGGTAACTAGGTACGTAACCGCGCTAGATAGGTCGTGTATAGTAACTTCGAGTATAGCGACTATTTACCCTACGAAGTCTACTTAGCTATAGTCTATACCTCTACTATATATATCTTCTTTAACCTAGTCGCCGCCCTAGATTTCGAATGCTACTAATTCGACGTTGTAGGCGCTTTTCTTAACGCGGTAGTCCTAGACAACGTTAACGTCTTTGTCTATTAACCTACTAGCTTCTCTAATAGTACTAATAGAGTGTACTATTTTAAGAAGGCTTTGTACGGCCTTTAACGCTCCCCTCTCTAGTAGTACAAAACGCTTGTGCCCGAACTAACTAAACTTAGCTTCGAAGCTATAACGACTAATAGGTGTATATTCAAGTACGCCGATAGTAGCTTGCTAATGCTTGTATACGTCGACGACTTCGAACTAGCCGGTCCTATTATAGAAGATATCTACAATATAGCTAACGTACTTGCTAGGATCTTTAAGCTTAAGAAGATAGGTAATACAAAGACTTTCCTTAGGTACTCTATCGTTCGGAACTATAGAGATAGAGTTATCTTCCTCTACTAGAGTAATTACGTTAATAAGATCCTCGAGCGCTTTAACAAGTAGAGCGTTTACCCTATTAAGACTCCCTAGATCCCTAGTAACTTTAAGTTACTAGTAATATAGGAAAAACCAACTAAGGCGATTACTAAGTAGTACTAAACCGAGGTTAGCTTAGTCAACTACCTTATAACCAGCACGCGCCCCGATATAGCGTATATAGTTATACGGCTTAGCGAAGCTAACGCGGGCCTATCTAACGCCTATATTAGTCTCCTTGCCTACCTCTAGCGATATATTGTAGGAACGAAGACAATCGGTCTACGCTATAGCGGTAAGATAACACCCTAGAACCTTGCCTTAAGAGCGTTTAGCGATGCTAGCTTCGCTACTAACCTACTTACTAGAGTCTCTACTAGCGGCTATATTGTTATAATTAGCAACTGCCTAGTCGTCTAGAAGGCGAAGAAATAGGTACTTGTTATACTCTCGAGTACTAAAGTAGAGTTTATTAACCTGACGCCGACGGCGTTGTCTCTCCTATAGGTAGCTAATATCTTAAGAGATACTAGTTACCTATAACCTCTCCCTTTGCTAATGTTTACGGACTTAGCGAACGCTCGTACGATCGTACTTAATCCGCTAAATATAGCTAGAACATACTATATCGATATCCGCTATAAGTAGGTGATCTAGCGGGTAGCGATAGGAGAGTTTTAACTGTAACATGTTAGTACGAACGATATAGTTACAGACGGACTAACGAAAGCTCTAAACCAAGCTAAATATATATAGTTCGTTAAGTAGCTAGGCCTTTACTCGCCTATAACAATAACGGCTTAAGCTAGTAGTAGCTCTCTAAAGGAAGGACGATAGTACTAGAGGATCACGGGTTTTCTAGTACTAGAGGATCACGGATTTTCTTTTCTTAACGCTACGTTATATATTACAACTACCGGATTGGGGGATCAACCTGTTTTTTTATAGTTGGTAGTAGTGCGCTTAGGGGGCTGTCTTAGCACCTGTAGGTCCGACCTACAGTAGGGTCAAGCCCTCTATTACCTTGGGCACATTGTAGCTAGCGTATAGCCATCTCTGGCCTCTCTTTTCCCCTGATTATCATTAATATTGAGCCTTACTTTGCCCCTACCAATTGCGCTGTGAGCCTCCAAGAGCTTACGCTCATCATGGTCATTCTTTACGCCGCTGGTAGCACCGACGTTGCATCCTGCGGGGGAACGTTCCCCGGTTATTTGCTAATGGTTGCATTTGCCGCCAAAAATATCTCGCTGTCGTGCCAGTCAGGGGCCAGGATTCCGACTTGGCGAGACGCATCCTAGCCTGGGCCCGAGTTACACTATAGCATCCGGTATGACGGGGCTAAGGCGATGTAGATCCAGCGTTGATTACACCGACGAGGCGTTGCTGGCATGCACGAGTCCAGCTAAAGTGTATTCGGAGCACCGGCAACAGGTAAGATGGGACAGGGAACTGCAACTGACCGTCCGGCTGATGACTGCCATCCTTTCGTGGGGAATAATGATGGAGAAAGTGAAGAGGATCGCGTCTCGATCAGATATTTAAAGAGCCCAACATCCTCGGGTCTGGACAAAAGAATAGCAGCATCAGCATCCACATCGCCCCCACAACTCAGCAGCTTCCGCAACCAAACAACCAAACACCAACAACTCCATCCGCAAGACAAAGTCAGTCCTCCAATCCCCTGGCCCCCCCATCCTCACTCCCCACCAACACCCTCCAGAAACCCCTCTCAAAATGAAGGCCGCCACACTCTTCCTCGTCCTCACCCCCCTCGTCGCCGGCTGGAGCCTCGAGCTCAAGGCCTCGGACGGACGCAAGACCACCATGCACGGCACCAAGGACAGCGGCTGCAAGAACATCGCCTTCACCCCGGCCCTCAAGGTCAACCACGTCAACTTCAAGAGGGCCACCGACTGGTACCCCGACCCGAGCACCTTTGAGCTCTACGTCAACAAGGGCTGCGACGGCCTGAGCTACCGCAAGGGCGGCGGCTCTCGCAGCATCACCGCCCGCACCGTCCGCAGCTACAAGGTCTACTAGGGGCATTCCCCGCGCATACAGGGGCCGTGACTGGGTGCAACACGGTATCGGGATATGATATGGACAGTGGACACTCGTTTGGACTTTGATTCTTGGTGCTGGAGATGCTGTTAGGGACCTTTGAGAAGTACATACACCGCTCGCTTTCAATTTAGGATCCAGTATTGTCATTTGGACTGCTCCTTGTTCATTGCTCTTGTCTGTCCCAAGCTGCCTCCACAGGCTCACTTCACGGCTCACTCCATCAACGCCACCAGCCGGTCCTTGTTCGCCTCCACATACTCCTTCAAGTCCATCAACTTGACCCCCTTCTGGTAGTTCCACGTCTTCTCCATGTCCCACGCCACGCCCACGCCACCACCAAACATATTCTGGTACTTGACCATCCCATCCTGCGGCCTCTCCTCCGCCTTCTTCCGCAACGCCTCCCCATCCCACACCTCCCTCTTCCACTCCCCGCCCAGAACCCCCTCCATGACATCCGCCACCTCCCCATACGTCACCGTCTGGCCCGCAATGAACAGCACCCCCTGCTCCCCCTCACCGAAGCACAGCTCCCCCACCACCCTCCCAATCCCCTCGACCCCCGTAACAGTCACTCTCCCGTCCCACCCCGCATCCCCAAGCGCCCGCACAGCCCTCGCCTTCAAATCCACGACCCCGAACCCCGCCTGCTCGACCAGAAAGCTCATAAACAGCCCCGCCGACACAACCGTCCACGGCACCGCATCCTGCGACTCTATCCCCCAAAGTCAGCCATATCCAGCACCCCGCTCACCAAGGTACACAACAGGGGAGGGGGATGTAAACATAAACATCAACAAAACCACCACCACCACCACCACCACCACCAACAGCCACAGCCAGAGACAGAGACCGAGACAGAGACAGAGACATACCAAGCAAGCGCCGCACCGCCCCCATCTCCGCAACCAGCGCCGCATGCACCGGATCCACAACAGCATCATAATCCACCCCAAACTGCCACGGCACGAACCGCCGCACCCGCGCCGCCACCGCCGCACCCGCGCCGCCACCGCCGCCCGCGCAACCCGCAGCAGCGTGCCGGCCGGGGCCCCGAACCCGGCCGCGTGGATGACGGTGTGGTATCTCGCAAACACGGCGGCGAGGTCGGCGACGGGGGTGGTGGCGAGGTCGACGGTTTCGGCCGCGATGGGCCTGCTGCTGCTGCTGCCTGGGGGAATTGTCGGGGTTGGGCCGGGGGGTGCGGCGGAGGACGGCGATGCGGGTGCGGGCGGGGTCGTAGGCTGGGTGGGCTGTTAGGGCGGCGAGGATGGCGGTGCCGAGTTCGCCGAGGCCGAGGAGGAGGATGGACGGGGGGGCGGGGGCGGTCATTGTTGGTTGGAATGGGGTGGTTTTTCTTTGGGCGGTGCGTTGGAAAGGGGGGGGGGGGTTGGCTGGGTGTTGTGGTTGTTGGTTACGGTTTGATGAGGGGATGAGAGCGGGTGTTGAGGGATCTGGGAGACGGGAATGGAGCACTCGAGAGGCGTGGCTTGATGGCTTTATACACCGAGATATCCATGCTGTATTATTAAAACACGGCGCGATGTCTGCCGGTGTGGCTGACAAATCCAATGACTTCACAGCTTCCATACGAGGTTGCCAAGTTGCGGTGGAAGATCGAAAATGGAGCCTGTTGATCCTTCTGGCGGCGGCGTCGCTGGGGATGGTCCACTTTCATGTCGTTTCCCGCAGATACTAGTATCCGTCCCACCATCATCCCCTCATCTTCCTCACGTTCCGAAGCGTAGCCTTTCTCGGCCATGGAACCTCATTCATATGACTCCCAGGAGACCACAGCAACATGTGAATGTCTTAGAATCATTTCTATCCACAGCAACCCCCCCCGACCTGCACATTATTTCTCATCTTATTCGTCTTATTCTCCCGCCTCCTCTTCTTCCAAGTCGTCGTCGTCATCTGTTCCCGATTCTAACAACTGGTCCACTAGATGTGATCATTAGCACAACACAACGAAGAACGCACCAACATGCCATACATACTATTCGCAGGTGGAGGAACTTCTTCTGGCCATTCAGCAGACAAGTGTACAATCGCCTCCGCGATGGCCCTTTCCATGGAAACGACATGGGTGGAGCATTGCCACTCGGATTGCGGGATGCCTGCATGAAGGAAACTGACGCGGTCCTTGTCCCTAACCCGCCGGCGCGCGTCTGAGCGCGTAACGTGCCGGAGCAAACCCAATTGTACCAGGCGGAGGTTCTCCGCCACCTTGGGCAATCTCGAAAGGAATCGCGCCCAGGGGTTGATCTTCAAGTCGGCATCGTGATTCTTATTCACCAGGGCCACCCTTCGGAGCGAGAGCGTAGTGAGTGTTGGGCCGAACTTGGCGACCAGCTTGAGGAGCGTTTGTGGCTGGATGACGAGATTTCCCAGGTCCAGCTGCTCGAGACGATGGAACTGGATCGGATCCATGTCCTGGGGGGTAACCGATGTCTCCGTGTCTTTGAGCGCGAGCCAAGACAACAGTTGCTCCGGTCCTGACTGGTCACTGACGGCGCTGAAGTTCAGGCGCAGCCAGGTCAAGTTTGGCGCGAGCGACAGGAACTTCTGGGTGATGAAGGGAGTCGGATTTATATTCGGATGGATGATGTGAAGGGTGAGGTGCAACGACTGCAAGCCACAGAGAACCTGCGTCATCGACGACTCCAACCGTGGCGTGATGAAGAAGGCAGAGTCGTGAAGACCCCAGTCGCTGAAAAGCCCCCCCTTCCTCAGGTGCACCTGGATGTTTTTCGGGCGTGCCCGTGAAACAGCCAATGCGGCAGTGATGGCGCCGAAAAGCTGTGTGACATAAGGACCGCCATTGTAAGTTGACGCACTCCCGACTGCCATGTTTGTCGCCCTGGATAGGGTTAGAGCCCCGTAACTCCTCCATGGGGCACCTCGGCCGTCGCGACTCCGACTGTTGGCGTTGAAATCCCGGACATCGACAGTTTCGAGGTTGGGCAGGCTGCCAAATGCCTCGGCGAGCATGTCTCGAAGACCCCCCGTCGTCATCAAACTCATGTGATCTGCCAGTCCAAGATTCGCGCGATACCTGTCGTTGTCATCCTGCATGCCCGGGAAATCATGTTGCGGGCGATTGGTGTCAAGTTGCAGGCGATCGGTACTAATTATGACATGCTTGAGAGACGAGGAGAGAGTCGGGTGTTTGGCGATATCCACTAGGGCCTGCAGACTGTAGCTGGAGACCATGAACTGCTTCTTGCGGAAAAACTCGTGCGAGAAAAAGTTGAATAGGCCCCCCTCGAGGGCCTTGCACGTCAGCCGCACGCTCGAGAGGTCCGTGGTTGAGATTAGCGAGGTGATTCTCAGGAGTACTTCAAGCGGTATGTGAACTAATCGGGAGGCGCTTTGGGTGTCGACCGGGGAGGTCGTGGCCACGGCTGTGTCCGTCATTGTTGCAGAAATCCCGGCTGCGGCCATTCAAATTGGAAGGTAAAGAAGGAGGAAAGCGCCGGCTCGGTTTTTTGATATCAAGCAGAAGTCGGTGCTGGCTGTCAATGGCCAATGCGGCGACTGTTGCCTGGCAGCTGCCTGCCTTGTGCGTGCAGTGACAGTTTAGGCAGGAGGGCCTTAGTCTTGAAGACCAGTGGGGCTTGGGGCTTGCCGATGCGCCCAGGCTCTGCCAATTTCAGATACCCGAGTGAGTATAAACAAGTTCGGACGGCTATTGTCTGCGTAGGTTCAGAGCCTCGATAATTATGAGATGGCATCGCAATCCATGCGCACGCTTAGTAAACCCTAACCCTGTCCAGCCGCATTCCATCTTTGGTCATGACAAGTCGATTGGTTTCGTACACAGCGCTTTCCTGCTCCCAAGTTATTAATACGCCCTTGTGGGACGAGTAACCACATACGACCATACGCAGTAGAAAGCTCGGGATCCCGTCCGCTCTCCCTTAGATAAGCTACTGACGGCCAGACCAGTACTCAGGTGGGTGACCACTGGGGAATCCCTGGTGTTGTATGTTTTGGCTTGTAGTTTTTTTCTTCCCTCACTAGCGATAGTCTCGGTGCTCAGAACACAGCTTTTTGGCACTGAGACTTTTTGGCATGTATCCCCAGCCTCGCAGACAGAACCTGCAACCGATCCGGCCAATCACCAGCCCCCAAAAGATGCACTTAAAGTTCTGGCAAAAAATTGAACCCTATGTATGTACAATACAAGAGCACAGACCATTTGCAGCGGGTCCGGCCACTTTAATCTGTGCAGTGGTCAAACAATCGAAGACTGGCAGACAGCAGAGGCACATTGCTTGCTGCTGCGGAGCGTAGGGGGGCTTCTTTCCGACAAGGCCCAGGGTTGGGGTATGTCTGGCGGCCAAGCAATGTTTCAGGTGTATTCTTGACCCCCTGCTGTCTGACATCCATTCTCGTGGCTGCGGTGGGGTTTATTTTCAGGTTGTGATCGCCTGATACTGCCGATTTTTAGGCAGCCACAGACAACCCCCCCCCCCGAGACGAGGGCTGCATGCGGCTACGCGGATGTTGCAGTTCTTCAACCGGGGCAGGATGCTTGTTTCGCCAAGTTTCCAGGTTGGGCTGGTTTTCGCAACGCTCACTGGCTCGCAGAACGGCGCCAGACGTCGAGGTTCCAGCGGATTGGTCAACGGGACGTCCTCCACTTCTATTTTTTGCTTGATGAGGGGTAATCGCGACCTTGGCTTGTCCGAACCGAAAGACCCATGCATGCGAGATTGGCCAGGGCCAGGGCCGCCAGGATTCGATGTTGCGCCAGCGATGCCATGGCTGCGCAGCTTTGTGTGGTTGTTGCTGCTCGCGCGCTGAGCGCGTCCAGCATCCCTCAAGGCTGCCAGTTCCAAGTCGATGCGCTGGTAATAGCGCCAGAGCATTCTGGGTCTGGATTCCAATCCCATCTAAGTGGCAGTGGAGGCTGGACGAGCCGACGCTCGTGTCTGCCCAGCCAAGCGGCTGTTGAGGATAGGATTGCCAGGGGTGCCCGCGACACGGCACCTTTCATTCGCTGGAAGCCCGAGAGTGCCGCATCCTTCCTCCTGGGCCGCCAGCTTTTCGGGACTGGCTTGGCCACGCACCCACGACGGCCATAGGCTGGATGGTCTGCATGGCTGGGGCGATGCGGCGTTGCGTTGCAACCGCCAGCTCTGTCCCGTTTCCCTCATCTGTCGGTCGCATCTTGCGAATGAGCAAAAAAAAAAATCTTCGCTGCTCCATCAACCGCCTCAACTGGTCAACTCGCCCGTCAGCTTGCGCCCGGGAATCTTCCGACCACGTCCCATCGCGAATTGTGGCCCTGCCGCGGTCATTGGGACGTCCAGTCACGCAAACAGCACCGATTCAGGCCCTGGCTTGGCGCATTGTGCACTGAGGAGCATTGAGGAGGGGCCCCCTCGCCAATTGTTCTCCGCCATGCGGTTCTCTCCATTTCTGCTGGCCGCTGCCGCCCACCTTGCGAGCGCGGATGGCCCACTAGGACAGATGCCCGAAGGGCGCGGCGGACACTTGCAGCCGAGGGAAACGGAGGCATCGACCCACGACAGCGCAAAGGGATGGACACCACGGCCGACCGAGGGCCCGGGGGCCGGTGGTAGGGCAAACGCCCTGGAGCTGGTGCGGCGAGGAGAAGCGTGGTTCGGGGCCAAGCGGGACGCGAGCGAGACGAGCGAGACGAGCGACACATGGCTGAATGAGAATACCTGCGGGTACACGGCAGGGATATCCTGTGAGTCCTACCACCCGGGGGTTCTTCGGGCCTCTCTAACCATCATCCACAACAGCGGACCCTTTCACTTGCGGCGGCAAGGACACCTGCGCGACCAGCTCAGGGGTCGTCGCTTGCTACTCGTCCGGGGCCACAACGAGCCCCTTCTTCACCGCCTGCTTGGACTACGCAGCCTCGGTACAGGGACTCTGCAAGAACATGGGGCCGAAGACGGGTTGCTGGTGAGTTCCCGGATCGATGCCGTGGGTTTGCCGTGTGTTAACATTGCCAGCGCCGCGTCCACTGCCAGCGCCTGCATCACGTACCTCTGGCCCGGCACTGAGCCGAAATCCATGTATCGGTGCTATAGCAGGCAAACTCTCGTTACCATGTTGAACGAACCCCAGTTCGTTATTGATGACCGGACGAAAACAACCTCGTCACCCTCGTCGTCGTCAGCGCCGAGCAGCAGCACATCCGAGAGCCCGCCGGCGCAATCAACCACCTCTACGCCACCCCCCGTCTCTGGCGGAAGCAGCAACAATACGGGCGCTATCGTCGGCGGCGTCGTCGGCGGCGTGGCCGGCATAGCCCTGATCGCCGGCGCCGCCGCCTTCCTCGCGATCCGCAAGCGCAACAAGAAGACCGACGGCGGCAGCCCCCAGACCTACAGCGCCGTGGCGGTTGCCGACAGCTCGTACCAGGGCGGCGGCGGCGGCGGCGGCGGCAACAGCAGCGGCTTGGCGGTCCCGCCGGGCGCCTATCCCTCGGGGGCGCCGGCCCACATGTCGCAAACGGGGTACTTCCCGCCCGGCAGCGTCGGGAGCACGCTCGGGCCGGGCACGGGCGGCCCGTACCTGAACAGCACCACGCCGCCAGCCCCCGCGGTGTACGACGAGCAGCAGTCGTACTACGCGCCACCCAAGACGGCGGAGCAGCAACACTACGCCCCCTACCCTGGCGGCGCGCCCCAGGGATACCCCCTGCCTCCGCAGCAGCACCAGCAGCAGCACCAGCAGCAGCACCAGCAGCAGCATTTCGTGTCGGAGTTGGACACCTCGAACGTCATGGCCGGCCAGCAGGGCAATCCCGTCGAGATGCCGGTCAACCCGCCCGCACCGCGGTAGATGACGGTATGTATGACTTTTGGAACGACCCTGTGGATACCCGGAATGTTGATGAAGACGAGGCCTCGCAATGGAAGTGCTGGGGGTTGTATTGTGGCTTGTTTTGTGCTGCCTCTTTTTCACCTTTTTCTGGTGTGCTTTGCAGCAAGGAGTTTCATGTACATATCTTTTTCATCGGGCTATGCCGGGTCAGCAACATGGTTTGTTTTTGGCTTGGTGCTTTGACGGACGATGGCTGTTGTTGCGAGGACACACTCCCTCGGACACAGTCTAAAAGATTTTTGAACACGGCACGTTAAGAAGTGAGTGATGGTATCTTTCCTCGGCTGCTTACCCGTATTCCCTAACCCCCAAACATCAACCCTCCACTATCAAAAACTCTAAATCCACCACGGCCACAGGTAGATATGTACTGGGGTGGGGAGGTGGGTTGCCTGCGGTGGGCAGTAGCGGATGTGCCGGAGCTCAGTGACTCGTCTTCACATTTGACTTGGTTGGTTATGGGGAGATCAACAACACCCAGCCATATGGCGGAGAGCCTGCATCACACCTCGTGGTGCTTGCCAGCTGCTAATTTCTCATGTCAACTCACTTTCGCCCTCTACGTCGCTTCTGTGGCATCATGGGGAACAAGCTGATCCGCTATTCTTGATGAAGTACTATTAACAGCGACCATTCCGCCAAGTACTCAGTCCCAAATGCAACTCATTCTCGTTCGGTTTACACCGCCTTCGCTCTGCTCCCGTACAGTTTCTGGGCTGCACTCTTGCTGATGGGGTTGTCTCGGAGTGCCTCCATGGTGTCGTCCCCTCCAAGATGCTCGATAACAGCTCTGCTGTTTTCTTTGGACTCCTCGCTGGTGTCTGGGGGTTGTCTTGTGAGTTGCATGTTCCAATCTTGCAACTGGTGTGGCCATGGCACAACTCACTTGGGTTGGAAAGGTTGGCCTTGTGCCCGCGAATCGTGGCCATGATGCCCTCCTTGCCCTTGGTCAGCTCCTGCATGTCGTCTGACAGAATCGACTTTGCGCCTGCAGAATCCATTTTGATTCGGTTGGGGGTGTTCTGGTTCGGGATGTTCTGGTTGGAGGCGTCGTTCTTGGTTGTGGTTGATCTACAATGGGATCTGGTGGTCTGGTGAGAGGAGAAGTCCAAGAGATTGTTGGATACAAGCCCCGGCAACGATATATATCCCCATTTTTGCCGAGCCGGCAGTGATGAATCATGACGTCCGTTTCCTGATTTCCAACTATTTACCGCCCGGGTAACGTCACCGTAACGTAGGTGGCGATATCACTTGCCGGTCTTGCCAACCATCTCCCAAAGCTAAGCACAAAGCCCCGAACCATCAAACGCCCTTTAAAACACCGTCCCCACCCCCGGCACATCAATCTCGCCCCGCGCAACCCCCACCCCACCCCCAATAATATTATTATTTATTCGTACTCCGATATGCCTTACGGCGCGCCGGTCCAGCTGCTGGTTTATGTACAAAGGAAACCGTACCCCGACAAAGGAAACCGTACCCCGTCCCCCAATAATATCAACCTCCACCCTCTCCCGATCCCTATCCCCCCCTTCCACAGCAACCCTCACCTCCATCACACACTCCCGCCCAACCCCCCGGCCCTGCACAACCCGAATCCCGCCCACCCCCGCCCCATCCACCACCAACCCCCCCTGCCAGTACAGATACGCCGCTAGCGGCCCCGACGCGCTCCCCGTCGCCGGGTCCTCGCCCGACATGCCGGGTCCGCTAGCGCGAGCTGCGCGAGCAGACCCGTGCAGTCTGCGAAGCGGGCGCTATTGAACCCACTGTAGCAAATTGGGACCACTATGGCGATATTGGATGAACCTACTCAGGGGTTCAGGGGTAGACTGGTCTTTGGTAGGGTATTAGGTATCTGTAGGGCTCCTCTGTTAAAGGCTTTTAAGCTAAAGATAGAGATTTTCTCAGTTCCTAGATTAACACAACCTACATTTACCTACTATCTTCGATCTCTATATCTTAGGTTCGACAAGACATCCTTGCCCTGCGAAGGCTAGGGGCAACCTATATATGCGGGCCAGCGCGAAAAAGTCGCTCAGGGGCTCAGGGGCCTCGGGGCATTGCATTGCGGCTATGCGTTTCCAAAGGGTGATATACATAGCTAACCATGTTGCACACTCTAAATTGCAGCGGATCAAGGCACAGAAGAAGGTCCACGAGTTATAGAGCAATCCCGCTAAGGGTCCAAATGATTGTGCTGTGTTGCTGCGAGTCCCACCCCACTGATAAGAATTCCAACAGAGATTAAAAATGTAATCAAGCGAGGTTGGCTCAGTTGGTAGAGCGTGAGTCTCATATTAGTACAATATGACTGGTTGGGTTAACCCTCTAGGACATCTCAAGGTCGTGAGTTCGAGCCTCACACTTCGCATCCTTTTTTCCCCTTTTTTCTCCATCACGTAACACGGTCGTGGGTATCCGCGGGTAACCCACAATACTTCATGTAGGCCATACCCGACCGCTATCCGATGATTATGGATATTGGGCGGGGTGCGTAAGTATAGGGGCCGCGGGACGACTTTAGGGGCAACCAATACTGCTCAAAACATTGCTTGAGAAATATCTGCTCCATAGAATTTCACGTCCCTTGACTCCCTTCTGCTCCCATCTTGGGTTCGACTTGCCCTGCCATCAATTCCTAGCGCTATCAATACCACTCAACATCTAAACCATCTAAACAACGCGACAGGGTTGCGATATTTGAAGAAAGCGATTAATTATAAGCTGGCATTGCGCGCATGGAGCAAAGAGGTATCATAGTTAAAAACGACAAAACACGTTCCCGTCTCATTCCAAATCCATCTCCATCAGCATTACTCATCAACCCTCATCCCGCTCAAGCTCAGGCAGACTTCACCGGCACGCCGCCCTTGATGCTCTCGGCGGGGCTGCTGGTGTGGAGAGAAGGGCTGTTTAGATGGCGAGTAATCTCGACGTAGTCGTAGGCAAACTCGCCGAGCTCGCCATCATCCAGCCCAACTTCCTCCTCGTCGGCGCTGACACGCAGAGACAGGCCGGGAACGAGGTTCATGAGGAACAGGATGACGCAGGTGACCACAAACGAGTACGAGAACCCGGCAACACTGTCGGCGAGCTGATAGCCGAGCTGGACGTAGTTGTGGTTGACCCAACCGCCGGGGATCTCCGTCGCGCCGTCAAGGTGGGCAATGTAGTCGCTGCATCGATGTCAGCCTGAGCGCAGCACTGGTATTCACGTGGCACAACTTACGCGGCAAAGAGGCCCGTCATCAGGTTTCCGGCGATGCCGCCGACAGCGTGCACGGCGAAGATATCGAGCGCGTCGTCAATGCCAAGGACCATCTTCAGCTTGGTGGCAAAGTTGCAAACGATGGCGCCCACGACACCAAAGATAAACGCGGACCAGGGCGGCACGTACCCGGCGGCGGGCGTGATGGCAACGAGACCGGCAATGACACCGCTGCAGAAGCCGACCGTGCTCCACTTCCTCTCGAGCCGGTAATCAAGCAGGCACCAGGTCAGGCCGCCGACACAGGCCGCAATGTGCGTCACGACGCAGGCCATGACGGCGCGCATGTTGGCGCCGAGGGCGCTGCCACCGTTGAAGCCGAACCAGCCGACCCAGAGGAAGACGGTGCCCAGGACGACGTGGGTGACGTTGTGGGGACGGTACGGCAGACCGTTGATCTTGGTGTAGCCGGTGCGTCTTCCGAGCATGAGGGAGTAGGCGAGGGCGGCGGCGCCCGAGGCAATGTGCACGGGAGTGCCGCCGGCAAAGTCGAGGCCACCCATGATGAAGGACCACCCGTTCGCGTTCCATGTCCAGTAGGCGATCGGGTTGTACACAATGGTGAGCCAGACGAAGATGAAGACGACGCAGGGGAGCATGCGGCCACGGTCGGCAGCGGCGCCGATTGCGAGGGCCGGGCTGTGGAGAGTCAGTGTGATGTACCGTGCCAAAGCTTGCCGGTGGGGAGACGAACGTGATGGCGGCGAACATGCCCTGGTACAGGCAGAACAGGATGTCGGGCAGCTTGGCGCTGCCCACGCTGGGCTGGCCCAGCACCTTCATCAGTCCAAAGTTGGAAAGGTCACCGATGAAGGCGCTTCCCGTGTGGGAGAAGGTGAGCGAGTAGCCCCAGAAGAACCATTGGAATCCAGCCACGGCGATCGAGATCAACGATAGCCAAATCAGAGACAGCGCTGACTTGCGGCGCGCAAGACCGCTGTAGAAGAAACCGACACCCGGGACCATGAGCAACACGAGGGCCGAGCTGGTCATTATCCATGCGACATCGGCGGCCTATGATACTGGGTGTCAGTGGCATGGGGAAAGCGGGCGGGGTTGTCCAGCCATCAACGGGGGCGTGGCTTCGTACCGAGTAATAGATGTTGAGGTCCTGGGTGAGAGAGTCGCCGCCGCTGTTGGCGACGCCGGAAACCCCGTCATACTCGACCGGGGTGGTGGTCGACATGGTGAAGGCTTGAAGGGCAGACGTGTCGCGGGGGGCCCAAGTTGACAGAGATCGCCCAGAGAAAGTCTGTTCCTGGAGAGCTGGTAGTGGGAGAAGATCCTGTGTCACAGCCGAGGGGGGTCCGGCAGAGTAAAATACCCGGGGTCGTCAGCTCGTCGCATCCGTGTCGGCTTGAGGCGAGCCGCCCGCATGCAGTCGACCGATAAGACCATTCTCCTTCTTGCCCACAACAGGCGCGCCGCAATTCCACTTCACGTATCTTTCGTAGTGTGCCAAGGTGCAGCATCGATGCATTGGGCGGGAACGGGGGCTCCCACTGATAAGGGAACCTGGCTCGCCTGGAAGCTGGAGGTCCCTGGAATCAGTGGGGGTGCATTGTATGCCTGCATGGGTGGGTCTCTAGCTGAGGATTTGCAGGCGTGCAGCAGGGGGCCAAACCACATCTCGGTTCCTGACAGATGCCATTGGCTGGTGCCATGGGATGCAGTGTCGGGGTTGTATCCATGGGGAGCAAATCTCTTGTGTAAGAACTTCTGGACGATTTGGAATGCGGTTTGTGGAGGAACGAAGCATGGGATTTCTGGGGTGCGTCGCCAATCATGGTCGTTTCGGGCAAAGCTGATAAACCGCACTCCTTATCTCGCCCATGCGGAGCAGTATGAGCGCCCCCAGGGACCCGTGTGGATCTGCAACTGCTCCCATTTTTCCTACTACAACATGCAACTGTGACTCCGCCATCTAAATATTCGAACCATTGCTACCCTCCGATTTCGTTACCAGCCACGGTGACGTGATCCCACTGCGATACAAAATTCCAGACACACACTGACTCTTTGTCAGGAATGGTTTGGCTCCTCTTATCAGCCACGACGCACATGGGAAGCTTGCCCTGCCATTTGGCCTTGGCACTTCGTTATCTCTTGGCAACAGACCCATACATCTTGGCGAATATGTCCGGCATCGCCCGGCATCGCCCGGCATCACACTTCCCCGGGTATCGGCTTCTGGCTGTGGAGGAGGCGCACGGAATACAGACAGACGGGCAGCCTTACATAGCGCAGTTGGAATATCCGTTGGGAGATTGGATATATGACATTGGCAAACACAAACCGGCCTCGTACATCTTCCCAAGCAAGACTTGGCTAACGCTTTAGCTCAGCCGTAAATACCCGTCAAGCATACCAACCCCCTTGACTTAAAGACAAATACCCGGCTCTTTTCGATCAAAATATTAATTATGGGCTTCTTTGTTACGTTCCCAGACAATCTCGACAAGCAGAACTCCACAACCCCATCCCCATACTCCACAACAGACTGACGATCCGCCTTGGCAGACACATGGCAAAAGCTTGTTTCCGTCCGAGTCCCACCAAGTCCGAGGTCGATCGATCACCGATAAAGATATCTCAAGACATGGGTGTCTTACAATGGGCGATCGAGATATGTAAGTAAGTCTGTGCTTTAACACCTTGACCCTGCTGATACCAATGATCATGTGGGTATATGGCTGCCAAACCAAGGCGGAAACCTAATGCTTACGGTAGCCTTTGTACTTTGCTGCAAGCTGATGTATCTGCAAATGCAAACAAGGGATACATTGTTTATCTTGGCCTCGAGTCTTGACAAAACGGTACAGGACACCATTCCAATGTAAAATTGATTGTCCGACACTCTTGCTGTGTGGGTGTGTGTGATGGTGTGATTGGAAATGGGCTGTCTGCAGCTATGTATAACTCAATGTGCAACACCCTCTTTTCAACAAAACACTTTAGAGTGTATAGCTTTGGTGCGAAGTACAACACCTAGATATGTTGTTATAAAGTCAGCGAGGAAGCAGTTTGGTATTCCACACTACATTGGTCCGTCTAGTTTCTTCCGCCAGCTCCTGGGCCCCAAATCTCCCAGCTTGTTTGCTGCTGTTCTTACTTTTTAGTGGCGAGCCTGGCTATCGTACTGACCTGTCAGGTTTCAGGGGTCAAGTGCCTTGATTTGATTTCAAAAGTGCAAACTTCAAAGGCATCATGATTAAGGTATTTTAAATGTAGACAGAATACCTAGCACTGAATCAAGCTCGTCATGGGTGAGTGAACATGACCGCGGACCAGGACTCTGAACATCAGTGGTCCTGGTTGATGTGTCAGTTGCATTCACTTCGGCACCTACTTGACAGTCTCGGCCCTATTGCGTCAAAAGCTACAAGACACAAGTAGGTACCCGAGCTAGTCTGACTTACAAGTGCCAAATAATTATGGTTTGTGCCGACCAATTTGCGTCCCAATTTTGACACTGGCCTTGCACAGAAATTGCAGTGCCATCACGTCACTTCCACTCCTCCTGCATGTCCATTCGGCCACCCAACGGAGCATGCACAAGGCGAGGTGTTCGCCAAACCCGCCGCGCCACAAAAAGCCTTGCACACCGACTGATCGTAGGACTGTTCAACGAACAGCCTCAAGGAACAGCCACACGGAACCCCTCTCAATGCAAGCTGCTAGGCTGCGGCCCGACAGTCTGCAGGCAAGCTCCGCGCGGCAGCTGCAACCTACCAAATCGAACCTGCCAGGTGCCGTCTTCCACCGTTTGGGGCGCTTTGCACCTTTCGCACTCTGCATGGTACGTAATGTGCTGTCCGGTGACTGCACCGAGCCTCATCCACATTTCACCACGACTCAACGTAAGCAGAGGACCGACCGTCATTCCACCTGAGATTTTCCCTGATCCGCGGCCGTGCTGCGCATGCTGCAGACCTAGTGAATGCTCGGGCCTTTCGGCCTCTGGTGTTCGTTTCTTCGCCATCTTTTCCACAAGCATCTCTAGACCCTTCCAGCCCCCATTTCCCCCCATCGGAGCCGTCGCCCATCTCATCCGGTTAACGTCAACAAGACGGACCACGACGACCCGAGCCCACCAAACAGCCCCCGCTACCCCGTTGGCACTCTCTACTGACGGGCGGGCGGCTTCTGCGTATGTGTTGATGGTCTTCTGGTCAGCCTTAGTCCCGGTTTAACTGTGTCCGTGCAAGTCCCTCACGCACCAGTGAACCCCGCCAGTTTGGTCTTGCCCTTGGCACCTCACCTCATCGCATCTCCGGGCTTTGGCCTGACCCAACCCCCCAGTCTCCAACTGACTCTTCCTTTGGAGGGAAGGTGCCTTCCTACCAGCAATGACTTCTCTCCGCCTCAAACTTCATAAGTCATTTCAGAAGTTGCTAAGCCTATCAAAGCGGCGCATTGCAGAGGAAGACGACGCAGACGACCATACCAAGCAGCAGCGAACGATCGCTGCAGCAGGTATGCAGCTCAAGACCGACGCGCAATGCACAAAAATCACGGCTAACTTCCGGAGTTGTTCCAGGCTCTGGCGAGCCACAGGCTTTGCCTGCGTCCCCGCCTCCGCCTTATTACATTATCCCACCTCCAACCGCGCCCCAAACTCCGAACCCGTCGTCCGCGTCGGTACCTGAGAATATGAGCAACTACCAGCTCTATGGAGGAGATGGGCTGCCCGGAACTGCGACCAATCCTATCGGTGAGTACTACATGATCCGTTGGTCTTCTTCTTTTGCTTCGCCAGCGTCTGCAGACGGTAGTTGGCCGTGTGCGACTGACGACAGAGTGTTCTATCAAGATCTCACTGTAGCTCAGGATGGCGCAGGCTCTGGCCCGGCGCATTTTGCCGACCCGTGGCATTCCTACGCCCATTCCATATCCAACGCAGCGAATCTACCAGCAGGGTGGGCTATTACGAATGGCCCCCAAGATCACATTGCCCATGAGAACTCCCTCTTCCCCGCTTTTGATCTCAGAGCCCTGGAGGAATCTGACTACGACAACGAGCTTGCGGAATACAGAAAACGTCTGCAATCTGCACGTTGTGTCAGATGCAAGGCACCTATCAAGGTCGACGCGGCCACTCTCATTCAGAACACCGTCAAGATGATGAAACAATCAGGTAGGAGTACATTCGCCCGTGTCGTGGCTGACACTGACAACCCCAGGCTATCTCCACCCGTGCTTTCGCTGCTCCAAGTGCAGGGGATGGTCCTGCGTCGGAGGAGACACGTACAGCAGGGACAACGTGCCCTTACTGGCCCGCGTAGAATCGGGGAAGAACTTCAAAGTCGCTTGGTGCTGCGATGATGGACGGCTGTTCATCGTCTTTTCCCTTCTTTGCGGGTTCGAGCCCCCGTCTGTCCCGGCATCACCGGCCAAACATAAGCCGAAGGCTCGGTCGAAATCGGAACCATCGTTGGGCGCCACACCATCGATACAGCCCACATCTAGCACTAATAGACAGACATGGCAGTCGTTACTTTCTAAGGGCACCGGATACGGCCCAGCCATGCTGCCGTCCAAATCAACATGCACAGCAACCCGTCGGAATGACGACGCAAACGAGTCCGAGGCCCATTTCCAAGCCCTGTCGTTCGTGTTGCCATGTGTGACCAAGGCAGCTACGACGGTATTCGACTCTGGACGGCAAATAGCTGTGGAAGCCATGATCCTGAGAAGCCCGATGCTGGAGCACGCCTCAGAATTGCTCCGCTACGCTACTATTGAAGAAATACACACTCGGTGCGGCCATCTCAATGCTGTCCTTGGCTTCTTGGAAACCGTTACTGGCCATTTTGACACGGCCAAATCTATCATTCGTGAGAGAACGCTCTTTCCGCGGACAGAACAGCTTCTTCAAATCGTGCTTGGGGGCGCTCGTATCCGGAACTCCGCCGAGGCTCGACAAGAGACCGCACAGTCACTGTTTACGGTTATTGATCAGCTGGCCGTCTCCTGCCGCAAATTTGTGGAAGCATCCCAGCGTGTTGAGAGTGAGAATGTGAACGCGGCGGATGGGGGAACCTCGCTGGCAACAATGAACAGGATCTGCGCCCTGGTCGACCTGCTCAAGGCTTCTGGGGCCAGAACATCAACGGAGATGGGAGGAGCAACACAATCCCAACCCGATCCCATTGCGCAGGCATCATCAGCGTGGCACCGCGCGAATTGTCTGCGGGAGGTGCCGGACCACGACATCCTGGAGGGTTTCTACTTTGCCAGAGACGCAGCGGAGGCTGAGAAGTCGAAACCCGCGCCAGGCCGAATGCGAAAGCTCCTCGCCCAGGTCACGTCCCTGAGCACCGATCTACCTGAGGGTATCTTTGTTCGGCATGGCGAAGGACGCCCAGACCTGTTGAAGGTGTTGATTGTGGGGCCGGCTGGTACCCCTTACGAGCATGGCCTCTTCGAGTTTGACATGTTCTGCTGCAACGACTTCCCCACGTCGCCGCCAAAGTTGCGATTTCGGACAACGGGGGGTGGGATTGCGGCTTTCAACCCGAATTTGTATGTGAACGGAAAGAGTAAGTATTCTCACCGGTCCGCCTTGAGAGAGAGGAGTGAAATGAGCGTTGCTGATGTTGGGCGCAGTCTGCCTTTCACTGCTAGGAACATGGGACGGCCAGCCCTGGGAACCGGAACGGTCGACAATCCTACAAATCCTGGTTTCCATACAGTGTATGCCATTTCCGCAAGCCCACAATGTGGAACGGCAGCAGCTAACAGCATCTCAAGCAATGATCTTCAACGACACGCCCTTCTACAACGAGCCAGGCTACGAAGTCCGCGCCGACAACGGACGCTCAGAGGCGTATAACCGAAACATCGAGGCCATGACGGTTCAATACGCCCTCTCCTACTGGCTACACGACCGGCTAGCAAACCCAAAGAAGTCCAAGCCCAACCCCAGCTCCAGCCCCAGACTGTCTTCCGGCTCATCCTCAATCCCCGTGCCGCCGGCCCCGGCGCCCCTACCCATGAGCCTTGATCCCACCAACTTTGAGTTTATGCTGCCCATGGCGCCCATTTACAAGAGGGGTCCGCGTCGGGACAAGGACGATGTCGTCTGGGGCGAGGTGATCCGCAAACACTTCGAGCTCAGGTCCGGCCCGATCATGCAGACGGTGCGCGAGTGGGAGCAGAAGGCCATCTCCCAGCACACGGCGTCGATCATGCTGGGCGCGGTTAACGTGTTGGAGAAGAAGATCAAGCAGCTGGGGTTTCAGACCTGAAGTAGGGGGGGCCACTTCTGTTGGCTCTTGGCGCGGCATGATTCGGACCAACCGACCGGTGACCTGTGCGGATCACACTTCCTCCATTCCGGGGTTGTTCTTTCTTAGGGTCGGGGCTTTCCACATACTTGGCATTTGACACGCCCGCCGGAGGACTAACCACTTCCCCCTGGACAGTGACGTTTTGTATCGCTTTTAATATCTTTTTTTCTTTTCTTTTCTTTTTTTACGGCTCGCATGTATGTTGCCTTTATCCTGCGGACAGCAGGGCAGGCGCAGGTGACAAGAGATCAGGCGAGTGGGCGTATCCTGGGAGAAGGTAGACAGGCAAAGGTGACGGGTATTGGGAGGCTGGGTGTTCTCTGGCTTATGTTGTGTGCATTTGCCGTTGCGTTCGTATCGACCCTTCTCAGCGGTGGGCGGAAGACAGTGAAATATAGCGAGTCTCAGCAGGTATGTAGAAGTGGTTAGAACCCCGCGTCCCACGACCTTTGTCTGTTTGTTTATCCCCAACGCCGTCCGGGTGCCTACCCCTGAAAACGCAAACCCCAGCCAACACCTCTACCCAAACTCCATACCCTTGCCCAACAATATACAACAACAACAACAACAACAGTGTGCACCAGTTCCCCCCCATCATCTCACAGCGCCGGCCCAAAAGGATCATCCAGCCCCTTCTTCTCCACCACCGTCCTCCTCTTGCCAGGCCCACCACCACCGCCACCACCAAACACATCCCCATCCGCGCCCGCGCCCGGTATTCCACCGCCACGTCCCGTGGGCCCCTCATTTGCCTCCGGCTCGTCGTCCTCCGAATCGGCCTTCCTGCTCGCCTGCTCGCGGCGCGCCCGCTGCAGCTCGACAAGATTCCACCGCTCGGGGTCGCGGCACTTGTTGAGTTTCTTGCGGATCGGTTGGATCTGCGCCTTGATGACCGCTTTCTGCCGGTGCGTAAGTAACAGGTTGTTGTGTGTCTTGGGTGGGGGGGGGGGGGGGGGGGGGGGGGGGGGGGGGGGGGGGGGAAAAAGGTGGGGTGGGGTGGTGGAAAACCGGGGGGTGGGGGCCGTACATTTGTCCAGTGCCCTCGCCGTTCGGGCAGTTCCTTGGACAGCATATCCCGGCACGCCTCGACCGTGCCGAGGACCTTGTCGCGGATGTGGGAGCCGATGATGGCGGCTCGGTCCTCTTGGCTGCTGCCGCCGCTGCGGGGTGTGTGTCTTGTTGTTGTTGTTGTTGTTGTTGTTGTTGTTGTTGTTGTTGTTGTTGTTGTGGCGGCCGCTGCGTCGAGGAGGGCGGTGTCGTCGGCGCCGCCGTCGGGTTGCGGCGGGACGTAGTGGAAGGTTTGTTGGATTAAGCGCTCGGCGAGGCCGCGGTCGGCCAGGGACAGGGCCGCCAGCATGATCTGGCTGGGCGTGTAGTGGAAGTAGGCGTCGGTGATGAGCGGGCTGAAGCGGAGGATGTCACGCGCGCGGCGTTCGGCGGCGGCGATGCGGGTGGCCTGCGGAAGGGGGGGGGGGGTTGTTAGTTGGTCTGTTGGGATGGGTGTTCGGCAAGGTACGGCTTGCCTCGATGTCGGGGAGCGTGCCGAGCTCCATGACGGCACCCCGGAGTGCCCGGAAGGGATGCTTCACGTCGAGTGCGAACCGGAGGCCCTGGCAGAGCAGGAACTCGCCAGCCAGGATCTCCTCGGGGTTTTCCTTGCCAAATGTCTCGCCAAATCTAGCCCGGGAAACACAGTCAGTTAGTCAGGTCAGTAGGCCGAGGATGGCAGCTAGGTCGCGGAAAGGACTGACTCTGTGATACTGGGAAACGAGCCCTCAGCCTTGCATCCGAAAAAGAGCGCAACTATCAGCATCTGTGGCGGCGGATATGTCATGATGCTGTTGGTGACATAGAATCTCCGCAAAAACGCGGCGGCCGTGGCCTTGATCTCGTCCGACATGTCGGCATGGTCGCCCGCCCTCAGCAGCTCCGATGTATAGAAGGTCACCACTAGTCCTTCCTCGGCCGGTGTAAGGAATTCGGGTAGCGCGGGGGTAGAAGTGCCGTCGGGATCAGGGGTGTTCGCGCTGGACGTTGAAACGGAGAAGCCGTTGCTGGACGGCGCGGGGTGGGAGGAGAGGCGTTCGGCGATTCTACTGCGTGCCGCAGAGTTTGTCTTCTCCCGGAGGGCAGCTAGTTGTGCGGGTGAGAAGGACCACAGCTCGTACTGTGACGACTGCCGGTACCGCGCGTCCTCGGTTGCCATGGTGGGCGCGTCGAGTGTCTGCGGTTGGGGATGTCGAGAATGCCAGTGACTTGAGGTCCGGTTTCGATCGGCGTTTGGAGGGCCTGCAGATATTGCAAGCTGGAATGACAATCCGCCAGGAGTTGCGTAACTGCAGGTAGAAGTATTGGGAATATAATACGGAGCAGGCTGGCCTTGTCGAGTGGTTCCTTGTCACTCCGTTATCGGATTGAAGCTTGTCGCATCGGAGAGTTGCTTGTCTCGTCTGCGCGCGCTGATGGAGGAATTGGGGTCTGCCCCACTGGCAGGGTTTAGCGTGCTGTGGTGGGGCTCTTGCGGGGCAGGGGTGTTGACGCAGTGCCTCTGAGCCTCCCTGGCCTCTCACCGCGCCGGAGACCACAGAGACTCTCCCCGAACGTGTAACACAACAATATTCCGCCGGACCTTGAAGAATCATACACTTCCATATCAATAACTTATGCTTTGTCGTTTGCAGGATTACACCATGTCTACACTCTTGGCCCGTTTTTTACCAAGCCATTAATTAGGTAACGCTCCGCCGAAACCCCAGCGGATCCAGCCCACAAAAAGTAAAAACCACCAAACACCGCCGTGACCAACCATACCGATGACTTTGACCCGAGAGAATCATCATACAGAGCCAGACCCCCATCGGCGCAAATCAACGAGCGCAGATCGGAGCCAATACCCATTTCCCAACCCGGCCCATCAGTAGTGAAAATCCCGTCTAGCCGGCACCGGCGGTGGGGGTTTCTTCGCGCGATTGGGCGGCGGCGGCGGCGGCGCCTTGCGCGAGCCCAAACTACCGCACCCGGAGCTCACGGCCGTGTTGCTCGACGTGCGGCTCAGGCTGCCGACGCTCGTGGCGACGGAGCTCGTCGTGCTGCGGCTCCCCCAGTGGCAGTCCGGGCTGCCCGTGTCGCTGGCCGTGTCGTCGTCGCGGTCCGCAAAGATGTCATCGTTCCTGGCGGGGTGGGTGGTCACGATGCGGTGGACGGGGCGCAGTTGGCCGCGCAGAGCCGAGACGTTGGGGATGCTGTGGTTGGGAGGGGGGATCGGAGTCGTTGTGCCGGACTGGCGGCCGCGCTCGAAGCTGGCGCCGCCTTGGAAGCTGTGCTTTTTGGAGATGGGTGGGCGGACAGGGCCGTCGGCTTGGTAGGATTGGGGGGCCGGCATGGAGAACCCAGCGCGAGGTGGGCTGGGCCGGGCGGGCATGCGGACCGGCGGAGCGGACGACTCGTGCTCGTCAGATTCGGCGATGCTGTTGTAGGTGTTGGTTCGGGATAGGCGCTCGGTGTGGCTGTGCGCCGTGCCGGACCTGCCCCGGGCAGTTGGGCGGCGCTCCATCCCGCCGTAACCGCCACCCCTTCCGCCGCTACTCGGGGTGCCGGGCCAGTTTTGGCGGACACGTCGGAGTTCCTCAGCGCACTGCTCGTGGTAGTTGAGCTCGGCATCCAGGAATTGTTCCAGGTCCTGAACACTGTCGGCCTCGGCGTCCTGGATGTCTTGCATGCGGCGAAGGACGTCTTCGGACGACTCCTCGTACTTGGCCTTGGCGGCACGGAGCTCCTCCTCGAGCCGGAAGTCGTCCTTCTTGGTTTTGTGGAGCTTGCTGATGCTTGCGTCATAAGCCAGCCGACGGTTCTCGAGCTTCTTGCGCGAGGTCTGGTACTCCTTCATCATGGCCAGAGATCTCTCGAGCGACTCTAGCCACGAGGATGTGGCGTCGCTGACGAACGATTCTTGGATCGCCGATACCCTTTCGTTGGCACGGCCCACTGTTATGAGGCAGTTGCCGAACTCGGAGTCGCGCTGATATTCCTCTCCGTGGCTGACCATGGTGCGTCCTAGATATCCAACTGGAAGAGCCTTGTCCTTGTCTTCGGTGGGTTCGAGATGCCGGCCCATCCACTTGATGTACTGGTTCATCGACCTCTGGAGGCGCTCCATGCCTAGAATGATGTCAGGGGGGGACCCTTCAACAGGCCGGGGAGAACACTAACCATCGAACCGCAGCGCCATTTCGGTTTCGAGCATCTTGAAGTCATCTGACATGCTGGTCTTGACCTCGCCGCCCATCTTTTCGCCCGCCCATTGGAAGGCGCGGTCGAATTTCTTGGTGATATTCATCGTTGACGTTGTTCAAGGACGCGTGATCACTTGTATCGATGGTACAGAAAAGCGAAAGGCCCAATCTGGTCCGTTTAGGTGGCACCCGTATCCTTATGGTGTTCGGGTGGGATCCTGCCAACGCACAGGTCGGTTCACCAACCTCGTGGATTTGTGGTGGCTGGTTGACAGATAGCGAGTGACGTCTTGATACGGCAATGACACATGCAGCACAGCATGTGCAGGCAGGCGATGTAAGGGCAAATCTTCTCGGTGCCGGTCAATGGAAGAGCAAACTTGGGGGAAAGGAGAGATCCGCAAGCGAGAGAAGGGCCCGAATAAGTAACGAAGGTGATGGGTCGACAAGGTGGCAATATGAGCTCGACTTGGTTGTCTTGATTGGAAACTGGTTAAACGGTTGAAGTGGGACCCTGGTCAGTCTCCTGCTGGGGGTAGGGTCAAGGGCCCGGACCGGAGCTCCACTCAGAACCAGTGATGTTCCAGGGATCGTCGCGGGACCTGCACTACGGATACATCACTAAAAAACGCACACTTCAGGTACCCGATTGCTACCAGTTGGACGCGGGACTGGACAAGCAGCCGGCCTGATTGATCATTGTGAGACGCGCCCTCCCGCAAGACGACAACAATAAAAGTGGAAGCCTTGGGGGCCAATCTCAAGTTCAATCCTGCACCTTCCATGTTTGGGGGAGGTACCCGCTCCCCGCCAAGCTACTTCGTATCCGTACCCAAGGTGGCATTGTTCTGACAATCCACTTCTCCATCATCGTATGTACGTAGACGCGCCTTTCCGGAGTCAGTCCCCCGGTCTTGGTTTGCCTGATCGAAACGCCCGATGGGCCGGCTCAATGGAAAGCAGCGACTGTCCAGACCTGCGGTGGACTGGCTGGTCGAAGCCGCGACTGGTAACGAGCTGCCACTCGTTGCCGGCTCTGCATGGATCTCCATGCTCCCGGGACCTCTCCCAGCGAACCATTTTGGAGGCGCAGCAGTTTCCACCAGGTCTCACATCTTTCCGTCCTGTGTCACGGCTGGCATGCCAGCGAGACGCGGATCCCGCTTGGGGTGGTGGCGGCGGCGGCGTCTGGGCGCATCTGATTTCGGCAAGAAACAGCAGTGCAACCCCCAAGCATGCAGGCTTGCCGGTATCTGGGGTGCAGCGCCGTTCTGGCGTTTCCCACAACAGAGCGCCATCGGCCCGGACAGCCTAAAGCGCAATGGTTCACCCCAGCATGCGATGTCGGCCTTAAATCAACATCCCACTTCATCTTACCCCAAGCCACGCTTGTTCTCCATGAAAGGCGGTCGGGATGGGTGACACGATGATCGGGCAACAAGTCGTCTGGCCAAGGACAGCCGCCCAAAGCTTAACGGCTGGGAAGCTCCGCAACTGCCACCGGCGGATCAGGGGTGTACCGCCAATCGCGGCCAGGCTCGAGCCAGGGTGCAGCCTCTTCTGAAACGATCTCAACCCCACGGCAGGTCGGCCCACTCCAGTTTCATCAGCCTCAAGATTGGGGTGTCCAAAGGTTGTGGTTGTTCTGCTGGGCTGCGGCGAGTCGGGAACCCGCAGGTCCAATTGATCAGTTGTGGGCGGCAGTATTTGACGCCCAACACCACCGCGTTTGCAAGTTTGGAAATCGCTTGCCGCTGGCGCTCTCGGCGGTCATCAGTGGCCCGAAATAGACTTTTGGAAAAGAAAGATTGTTGGCAGTTGAAAACGTAGTGACAAAGATGCCTGTTTTTGGTAAAGGTGACGGGGCCCTCGGTCGCCGAGATAGGCAGCCGAGCACTCACGTGACCGCTATCTAATCTATCGATATCGATGGAGACACCACGATGGGTGTGTCAGGACCCCCCAGTTTTTGAACGGCTAATGACCCTATTAGCTAAGTGTGAAAAACTCCCCTCCCTAATATAATCTATCCTAAACCGCCTACAATCCCGGTATAACCTTATCCTACTAGTCGTCCGGCTACAAGGTATACACTACCACTTAGGGCTCTAGCCTGAGCCCCTTTCTTACACCGTCTACTGATCCTCCTCTTCCGTCCCGCTCTAACTTAGCTATCTAGGTCCCTGTCGATCTACTATCTGCCTCCCTCCTAGGAAGGACGTGATCTCTATCCCGAATCCCCTAATACGGCTTTAAATAGTTAACGTAGATCTTCTAGATCGGACTGGGCTTTACTATATGCTTAACTAGGTAGGTCTATAGCGTTACTTCTCCTACAATACACTAGGGGCCTACCTATTGGGGGTTGAACTTAGAATAGTTGTCGCCGCTTTTGTTCCGGAGTTCCTAGACCTACTAGCCTTCGTTAAACCGGCGTACGGGAGGTTCGTTAGGATAGTAAGATACTTTATAGACACGGGCCTTAGAGATACCTTCCTATACCTTGTCCCTAGTGTCTATATACCCTATTACCGCCGACTTTACTACCCCCGTTACGTCCTTATCTCCGAACATCTAAGGATCGGCCGTCTATACTAGATCGCTAGGTACCTAGCTATATATAGGATCGAATCCTAAAAAGCCTTAGGCTAGGGACGTTCCTAATCCTAAGTTATACTAGGAATTAGTGTCGATCAATATCTCTAGGAGGGTATTTAGCTACAAACTTAGATCCGCTGGGTCGCGCAAAGTCGCCTATTTTATTAACTAAGCCTTAATCAACTAGACGTTCCGTTCTACTAGTCCGGTACTTAATAGATTAGACGCTAGGCTAAACAATATCTAGGTACTATACTAAGCGAATATCTATTCTAATATAAAGTTCTTAAAATAACTGCCGTTATCCAAGTATATCTATTGCGGCTATCCTATAATAGGGGCCTAAGAGAACGCTATAGTCTGTCCTACCGAGTATACGTTAGCTTCGGTCAAGGCCTTTATAAAAGTAAACCAGGCAAAGTAGTCTACCCCTACTAGGATATACTTTACGCTACCTTATCTAGGAGGGTTAATCGGACCTATAAAGTCTAGTCTAAATAATACTATCGGTCGGAAGATCGCAATGTATTAAGGGACACCTATAGCTAGCCGCGGTCCTACCTTCTAATACGTTAAGCATATCAATCGCTAGTAATAGATATCGGCTCCCTAAGTCGGCTACTAGAATCGACCTTAAAGGGTATATAAAGTAACCGTTTCCGAAAAGTAACCGTAGCCGTTATAAGCCTACTTTACTACCGCTAGTATCTCCTCTAGCTTAATATATCTAGTAAGACTTTCGTCGTTCTTAATCTTAAACAGTATTATATTGTCGATCTAAAATCCTAAAGCCCGTTGCTTCACCCGATACTATCGTGCCGGTAGTAGATGCTAGATCTCGTCGTCTCCTCCGTATATCTATAGGATAATGTCCCTATACTAATTGTCTTCTATTACGTACTATTAAAGGATAGAGTCTATTACCTCTCGGGTCTCTCGAGTAAGGCGTACCGATCCTCCCTATACTAAGGGCATTAGATATAGTAAACGAAGCTCTATATTATTACCTCCTAGATCTCGGTCGGGCGTATCCTAGAGATTTCCCTAGAGCCGTAACATCCTATCTACGATTCCGATAACTTTATCGGTATTCGGTTGGTAGTAGAAGATAGTATTAAAGACTATAATCTTATTAATCTATCGGCTAACTTTACTATAGACCTTGCCTATATTAGCTATTGTCTATACTACCGACAAATAGTCTATATAGATATATATTAGCAATAGGGATTTTTCTAAGATCTATACTACTTCCTTTAGAGCCCTTATAACAGCAAACATCTCCTTTTCCAGAATCGAGTAGTACGCTTTAAAGTCTAACAAACTAAACGATATAAATATATTAACCTTAATATCCTTAAAGTATTGCTTCTTGTTATATTCTTCCGTTGTATCTCCCCTTAATTAAAACATTACTACCCCTAACCCTATTACGCTTACGTCGTAAGCTAGATAGATTAGTTTATCGAAGTCCGTTCTATAGACTATATACTTATAAACTAATTAGCAAATGATTCGGATCGCCTCGTTATATTCTAGTCCCTATTGTCGGTATTCCCGAGCTTTCTATTCTATAATAACTAACTTCTTGCCCTTTCTAGTCTAGGTTCTAACTTCCTCGAAGAAAGCCGTCTTTAACACTTGTACTAAGTTAGCGTAGCTAGGAATATACTTCCTGAAGAACGGAGTTAAGAATATTAGTTGTTAAACCTCTTCCTATATCTATAGAGGATCTATCGCCTATTCTTTTACCTATTGGTCGAACTTTGCTCGATGCTTTATACCTACTATAATTTTGCCGCCTTCTAGATAAAAGCTAATTGATTCTAGTTCGGCTATAAAGAATTTTAACTTCTAAGGAGCTAACAGAATCGGTCCAAATGCTACCCGAGGAAAATATTTCCTATATAGGAAGTCTAGATAGGTCTAGAAGTTATAACCGTATATATTATAGTCGTTAACGAAGATAGATATACAATCGCTAGTATCTAGGTTATATCCTAGAATCGATAGCTCGGATAGTAGAATCTCCCTATCCTACGATGTAACTAGGCTTCCCCGATCCGGTCCAAGCACTAGTTTCCCTATTAACTAAGGTAGCAACTATCCCCTTGGCTAATCTTCTAAATACTATTCTCAACGTCGCTCTCCCTAGTGTCTGTACAAAGTATATACTAGGTTAAAACTTAGACCTAGTCTTTCTAGTAACGCCCCAAATACAATGTCTCCTATCTAGGTATATATTATAGGCGACCCTAACAAACCCTAGGCTATACAATAGTAACAAAATATACCGTTTAGGGCGATAAAACATATTAGGATTTCGTGCCCCTCTCTTATTGGGACAGCCTAATAGCTGTTACTAGCATCTAACTGTAAGTATATACCTAGTTAACCTACCCCTAAGTCAAACAAGTCAGAGTCTATATTGTAAGTTAGATATATTGATTTCTAGGTAGCCGTATTGACCGGTCGATAGTCGTGTACGACCCTCTATACTTAGCGATCCTAGTAACGCGTCCGTTCTAGCTAAATCTTTCTCTTTAGCTAGTTAGTAGCTTTAGGAACGAACATCGTATATACCGCCTATAGTCCTTCGCCCTTAGTAATAATGCCCGCTTCTTCTATCTTACAAAATACGTCGGAGGTAAACTCCTGCTAAGCTAACGAATATCTTACCTAACGTCTTATTACTAGCTTTACGTCTAGCTTTAGGATAATCGCGTAATCTACTAAGTCTGTCGGAGGCAAGTCTTTAAGTAACAATACGAAACAGTCTCTCTATATATAATATACGCGTTTAACTAGGTCTCTCTTCTCTTCTATATCCGCGACCAGTCCTATTACAATTTTGGATATTTCCTACTACAAGTCGATCGTCCTTTGGTCTTAGGTTATTAAACTATAGTTCTAGGGGGCTTGTTAGATTTAAAAGGGGTTACCCTACGAATTTCGATTTCCCTACTAAAAATGCGTCTTTACTAGGATTTACTCGTGCCAATATATCTATAGTATATCCGCCTTCTATCTACGTACCTTGTCTTAGAATTATAATCGATAGATATCGCTAAGGTCTTTTACTAGGATAGTATCTATCTCGCTCCCTATCCTTAGATATCCGCTATCGCGTTAGTTCGTCTCCCTATCGTCACTATCTAGCTAACGGGCCTTGTTGTATCGTATATCTTCGGAGGGTATGTCCGGACTTTGGTAGAAATTTCGAAATTTAAGTAAACCCTTTTGCAAAGCTAAATTCCTACTACAATCGTATCGGCCGTTGTTATAGAATTTTAGCTAGCTGTTGTTATCCTCCGGAGGGTCTTTTAGCAGCTTCTTCAGGATCTTACATTTTATCTATCGGCATACCTCCGCCTATAGGCGGTTTCCCGTCTTAATATTATACCTCTAGGCAATCGTATGTCGTTTTAAGATTATAACTTAGTCTAGTAGTAAGGTCGTTATAATTAGGGTTGTCGTTCTTACGTACTACGATCCATCAGCTACTCTAGACACCCCCGTTATAGTCCGGTATTCGTGCTAAGTTGCCGCGGAGCGTTAGGCTAACCGCCTCTATATTAATAATAGAGCGTAGGAGGTTAAAATGTCGGTGTTCAGGGGTATACACTACGTTTCTCGTAAGTACTAATAATAGGTTTTCATTCTACTCTAACTATATCCGCTATCTCGGGTAACGTACTTGATCTCTCTGGCCCCTTTGTCCACCTTCCCTTTCCTTACAATCGATATTATAGTCTATCGTAGTAATAATAGGGATAGTGTCGATAGTATCGATAGTAATAGTTATATCGCCCTAATATCTAATGCCTCCTACTATCCCTCTTCCTCTATACTATCTATACCCTCTTCCTATTGCACTCCTCCTATCCTATAATCCCCCTTATCTTCTATACTATCTCTATTCTACCTAGTACTCTATTTAGGCCCTTCTCCCCTATCCTAATATCCGCGACCCTCCGATCTTAGGCTATCTCTTTTAGGGGCTCCTACACTTCCTTCACGATTCTAAACGGAACATCCCTCATTTCTCCCTTAATACCCTATACCGTAATTACCTACTTATCCTAATCCTAGACTACCTTTACTCTAAAATACTATAACTACAATAACACCAAGTTCACCTTTCCTTGTCCTAGTATAAATGCCGTCACCTTGGTCAGAATCCCTCTAACTACTATGTCTACCTTTATATACTAGCTGATCACGTCTATTGTGTCGTTAGCTAATAGAACCGTATATAGGAATCTCAACATCTTCTTCTCTAATCCTAGTTTATCGTAAAACGCCGGAGAAATACATTCTATCGTCGCGCCGTTATTAAATATAATGTCTAAGTATAAGACACCTCCTACATACCCTTAGATCCATCCTACCAAGATCGAGCCGACGTCGTCGCGGGACAAACCCTTATCTACAATACCTATACTAGTTACGTCTATCGACTAGGCTTCCTGTCCGGTCTTCTTATAGTTACTATAGTCTTCCGTCCTAATAAGCTTAGAGAATTCGGTTCTTACACAGGGCGCTATATCTAATAGCTAGAGTATACTAATGTTAACCTTTATCTAGGCTAACACCGTTCCTATATCAAATAGGGGAATACTATATTTCTTCAAGCTAACAATATAGTAGGCTCGAGCCAGGCGTCCGGACGGTTCTAGCGTAGGATCCTCCTTATCTAGAGCCCTAATAGACATTAGATCTAGTTCCTACGTCGTAGACGGCATCTACACTAGCTATGTCTAATAGTCCTTAATTTCTCGAAGCTTCTCTAAGATCTTGTCTGCTAATGGTTTTAACGACTCCTATATATCCGGAATCGGCTACTTAGGGGTTCTGTCTATAACTAGGGCGTCTATTACTTCAACGTCCTTAGCAAACGTTATAGTCTAAGGGGCCGGTGTCTCTCTTGCTTTTAGCGTCGGAGTAGCGGCAGTAGTAACTATCGGGAAGGGAATAGGCTAAAAAGGAATTAGCTAACCTTAGGATTCCGGAGTTAATATCGATAGTTATAATAGAGGGATCTAGTATATCGAATCTATAACTAGGGGCAAGGCATCTAACATGTCCGAGTAGCTATCCTAGACTTCCTCCTTGTTAGTAACGTCTATTACCCTAGGATATATAGCCGGGCTAGCTCCGCTACCGGACTAGGTCTAACAAGGGATATACAGGTATACCAACGTCCAGGCCTTAGTCCGCTATACTCTCTCCGCTACTCGTATCTCTTTGTAACTATCGTACATTACCCTGATTAACTCGGTCTTATACGCTAAATAAGCCCGTGTATCATTTCCCTAGTAGTCTTCTAGACTCTACCGAGAATGTTTATAGTCCGGGTCTATATCCTAAATACTAGCCGCGGTTCCTAGCTATAACTATCGAAACGAGTCGTTCATAGTCTCTAAACGTCTACGAACATTTGCCTTATAGACTATAGGATTAATCGAATCCTTCTTCGGGCAGTCTCCTAAATAATAATTCGAGTTAAGGGATAGACACTAATTATACTATAACTTAGGCTATCTAGGTAGGGGACGACTTCCCTAGCTAGGTCCTATATAAGGGGGAAGCGAACGTAGGTTATTCTAGTTATAAAGCTAACTAGGCTATCTACAAGAAACTTATATAGTAACTACTTCCGTTAGCCTATCTATAAAGTCGGTTATAGTAAAAGTTCCCTTCTAGGCCGCAATAATATCATCTAGGTTAGAGGTATACCTATCGTTAAACTATTCTCTAAACGGCCGTATATAGGCCGTCGCTATATTAAACATATTAGTAAACGTAGTCGAGTCGGCTAATACCTCTTATCTATTTACTACTTGTATTTTTCCCTAAGATAAAAGTCGATCCAAGACCTAGTCGCGGATCCGGGTATCTTTCTCGCTATTAACGAAATTCGTAATAAATCGAGCCGCTAACAATATCTTATAGTTAGGCTTAGTAACTTTCCGGTTTAATGTCTCGGCCCGCTTTATATAGCTATCAAGCGTTTTACTATTCTTTTAACTAAAGATGGAGATTTTATAAAGAACTATAGCTAAATATATAATAGTTGCTAGAAACCTCTTGCGAAAGGCACGATATATTTCCAAGAGGGAGTTTTAGTCGCTAATATACTCGTTATCCTACTAGCTCTTAGTATTACCGGTTAAACCTATCCGAAATTTAACCCTACTTATCTTCTTAGCCTTTTCGCCGGTCGTATTATATATATCGACGTTCACCTTAATCTCGTTAATGTAATTGTTACCGACCTTACCCTAGCGTCTAGAAAACGTTAGCTATTCTAACGGTATAACGGGCCTCTAACGTTTAGTCGCGACAATAGGTTCTAGAATAGATAGGAGGGGTTCGTCGATAAAAGTAAAGGAACGATTTAACAACTTTCCGCTTACTAGACTATTAGGAGTCCTCTTTATATCCGGTTAAAGATCCTTATCTCCTAAGTTAAGGTCGGAGGGACGTTCTCGCTATAAAGTAAGTAGCGATACCCTAATAGGCGCCTAGGACAAGAAGGATAGAATAATAGCGAGCCTTGCTCTTCCTAGCAAGGCAATAGACTCGACAAATATAGAAAGACAAAGAGGTAATAGTAAGGAAAGTACCCTAGATATATCCCCTTTTAAGGTAGGTCCTTTCGATATTATAAGGAACCTACGATCTAGCGAACTTAGTTTCTAGATCGGGGCGAATAGTCCTAGCTAATATATATTTAAAATTTAAAAATCGATTTAAGCTTATTGTCTAAGCGTATTACCGCCTATATCTATATATTATAAGCCTATCGTAGGCTATTATACCGCTATCTATCTACGTTGCTACCCTAGGGCCTAGCGATCTTACATATACTATAGCCTAATAGACCGTTAATATCTAGCCGCTCCAGTCACCTATCGTAACGATCTAGTAAAGTCTAATAGTAGTATCGTCGCCCTTCGGGGACGTCTAAAATTAGCTAAATCTTTCAAAGTTCTAGCTTGTAGATATTCGTGTCTACGCGGTTCGTCGCGCTATCCTATACTACCGGGCTAACGCCTAAGCTAGAAGCTAGAGGCACACTCCAATCGCGTCGTTATAACATACAGAGCACCCGGCCGCCTGTCGTACCTAGTAACACCCGAGACAACGACGAAAGCGCCAACGATAACGCCGTAGATAATAGCGACGATGATGTCGCTCGATAGCGACAACGGAAAACTCTCGTTTCTAACAGATAAAACTAAAGGCCTTACGAGAAGACCGAAAACGACGATTCTAACAGCCTTAGGCAAGATAATGTCACCTAATCCTACGTTCGATCACTATAAAAACGTAGTAACAAAGATGCCTGTTTTTGGTAAAGGTGACGGGGCCCTCGGTCGCCGAGATAGGCAGCTAAGCACTCACGTGACCGCTATCTAATCTATCGATATCGATGGAGACACCACGATGGGTGTGTCACAGTTGATCCACCAAAGTCTATGGAGGCTTGGCATCGACAACCCCTCCGATTTTGCTCCGGCCGATCTGATGCAGTCGATCGATCACCCACAGAACGCCCCACAGAGATCTTTTTAAGAATCAGTCAAGGCCTCGCGACGAAGCAATGGCATCTGAGAACTCGGCCTCTCTTTTAATGAGGATCTTCTTCGGTTGCGTTAAACCCCTCACTATGTGCGTTCCTGGAATCGGCAGCTTTCACAGAAGACATGCACAGTCCAGTTAATCCGAACATGTGGGTGATGATTGCCTGCAGACACAGCAGATGCAGCGGGCTCCCAAGTTGCTCCAACATCACTACAATAGACATCCTTCCCGTCATGGTCACATATTCCGAGGACGCCATGCCTTAGCGCCAGTCGTGTTGAAACGTATCTCATAAGCACGCGGATGTGCCGGGCGTCTATGCCTCCCGTGCGCTACGGCAGACGGGCATCTCTCCAGCTCAGTACACAGCCCAGTACACCCAAGAACGTGTATAATTAACCAATGCCATACCTCATGCGCCTTAAAGTTGAGATCCGGCAGCTCCGCAACTAGGCCGCCGGGTGGCCTGTCCATGCGTCGCCCGCCGCAGATATAACGCAGTTCCCCCTCGCACGAAAACAGCAAAAAGAAACGATCAGACCGTCCCACTGATGCTCAGTTCCCGTATCTCCTGCAGCACCTGCTCAACCCTCGTATCCAGCTGGCCCTGGGCGTACTGCTCGCGCGTGTCGGCATCCAGGTACTGCTGGACCTGGGCCATGCGGCTGTAGGCCTCGGCGCAGAAGCGCAGCTGGATCTTGACGAGGGCCTCGAAGGAGGGGTCGAGGTAGGGAACGCGCAGGTCGATGAGCTGCGGCAGCTCCGAGCACAGCTGCTCGTTGAGCTGCTCGTACGCCGCCTTGGACATGTCCATCTCCTTCTCGGCCCGCGGCAGCTTCGTCACGTCCTTGTCGGGCTTCTCGACGAGCTTCTTAACCTTGGCGCGCAGCGCGTCGTAGTCGAGGAGTTTGTGCCCGCGCTTCTTGATACCTGGGGTGTGGGTGGTGGGTTAGAACGGGGAGCTGGGCAAGCAGCGGAGGGGGGAGGACGGTGTCGGGGACGCACATTCGTTTACGTCGGGAAAGTAGGCGCAAAACCGGGAGATGGGTTCTAGCACCGTTGTCCGGTATGGCCCGTCCAGCGCCTTGATCGTCTCGGCGTCTAGGTCCTCCACGGCTTGCTTGTAGCTCCTGCTCACGCCGTCCTTAGCGCCGGATTCGCCGTAGAATGCGTCGATTGTTTCGGCGATGCGCATCTGTGAGGCCGTCATTGCTGCGCGCATACGAGTCAGCACCTGCGTTCATACCCGGCAATGCCACCAAGTGCCCCACCTCGTAGAGAATCGAGGTATCCCTTTGCCTCTTTTTGTAACCGCAGCGATGCCGCCTCCATTGTCCTAAATCGCCTAGCTGAATGTCAGGGCTGGTTGGTCGACACAATGCCCAAGGGTATCGCCGTACCTCTCCTCCACTTCGTAGTCCCGGTCATTTGTCTTTTCGACATGGCCTGCCCCAATCTGTATCAGCAACACCCTCTGTAAATCAGGGTGCCGGGGGTCGGCGGGTGCGCTGGGACGGACCAGTCTTCATCATCACCTGCGTCGTCGCGCGGTTGACATTTTTCTTGAACCCTGAGGGCGTACGAGTCAGCATGCATGGACGGGGACCGCGGCCACCACGGCCATCGCGACCATCAAGGGGTCACGTACCCGCCCACGACATGGTGGAGATATCGGCTGTTCGCGGGAGACGTGGAAATGTATCGTTTGGGCGGGCAATGTGGTGCGCGACAGCGGAAAGTCGTCAGGTATGCTCGTTAGGTGAATATCGTTTGGCAATTAAATGTTCCGGGGTGATGCGCGTGAGATTCGAGGAGGAATAGCCGGATCCTTGCTGGGTCGGAGGGTCGGAGGGTGACGAAGTTGAGTGTGGCGGTGCGTCGACCAAACCCAATGCCCCGCGCCAAATCTGCAGGCCGCCAACGACGTCAGTGCCGGCAAGCCACTGCAAGCCCTGTAGCAAGTGGGCCCCAACGCAAACCCTGGTCGATTGCAGGTCGTGTTTTCTTCCCGCTTCCGGGAACTCAACCTTCTTCGGACGAACCAGCTGCTACCGGAGTCACACGCCGACAGGCCCCTCGACAAGTCAATATAAAACGGCGCAAGTCTTGGTCTGCCGTGGGACCTTCGCTCATTTCCAACATTGACCACGTACACCCTCCCGAGTCCCACGCGACCGCGACTTGCGTCTCCCTCCGCGCCCGCGCGTCGACGATCGAACCACCAACAACCAGCAACACACACCCAGCCCAAGACAACGGCGCATGTCGCCCGCTCCCACCACCCCCTCTCCCCCAGAACCCATCAACCCCCCACCACCAGCCTCCACCCCCGAAACCGACCCCGCCATGTCACTACGCGGCATCCTCATCATCAGCCTCGGCAACCCCGGCGCCTACCGCAACACCTACCACTCGGCCGGCCACGTCGTGCTCGAGGCCCTCCAGCACCAGCTCGGCCGCGACCAGCCGCCCTTCGCGCCGTCGCGCATCGGCCGCCAGCCCACCCTGGCCTCCGTCGGGCCGCGCTACGCGCTCCTGCAGAGCCCCGCCGTCATGAACGTCTCCGGGCCCTGGGTGGCCAAGGCCTACCGCGAGCACCTGGCCGAGCGCGGCGCCGCGCCGTCGGAGCTGGGCCTGGTGCTGGTGCATGACGACCTGGAGGAGGAGCTCGGGGTGGTCAAGATCAGGGACTGGAAGCGCAGCCATCGGGGGCATAATGGGGTCAAGAGCGTGAATGGGGCGCTGCAGCGGCCGGGCGGCGAGAGCAGGTGGGCGCGCGTGTCGGTGGGGATCGGGCGGCCCGAGGGGCGGGACAAGGCGGTCGTGTCGGACTTTGTGCTCAGCAAGATCTCGGGCCAGGCGAGGGGGGTGTTGCAGGGGGTCGGGGCCAGGGGGGTGTGTAAGGCGTTGATGGAGTTGGAGGGGCAGTGGGCGGGTGAGTGAGGGGAGGGAAGAGGGGGAAGGCGGAGAGGGTTTGTTTGATGTTTGTGTGTGATACCCCTCCATCATTGGAGTCTTGTTTCGGGGCTTGGGATTTTCGATGTATGGGTCAAGGGATTAAGGTTTATAGAGTGATTGCTGGTATAATTTGCTACGCTTTTGGATAGTATGGAAGGGGAGTTGGATTTCACGCACTTCACCCTTTTGCTAAGGCTTCCTCGCGTCCACGATTATGCCTTGGGAATCCTGGAGTCCGTTGGCGCTCGCTCAGGTGAGTGCGCGGATTGGCATCGCTTTTCGAGGGGGGGGGTAAAATTAAGCAGGACTTGGGCTTTATACTCGACAAGGTGCGCCGAGTCCGTCGTTCAACGCCTCCGGTGCCGCTGCCATACCGCCAAATCCAATGAGAGCATTGTGAGTCTTCCCACCCACACTGACAGTGCGGTTGCCTCACGGGGCAATGAACATTGTGACTCGTGCCGATTGAGTAAAGCTCTGATGCAGGGGGTTTTGTCCTTTCGGAGAAGAGAGATGGGTTAACAAGTGGCAGAGCGCATTCTTTTGGATCCTAAACAGGGGTTTAAAATGGACTGCAGTATTATACAACTATCCACTTGCCCGACTTTGCCCACAGCATTCTCCTCTGCGCCTTGAACGCCCCCCTATAGCTTCGATCGATCCTTTTTCGGGTCAGTAACGACGGCTCCGAGGGCTCCGACAGGGGCCCTACTCGCCGCACTCGCCTTGTTGCCTTCATGCGCAGACCGCACCGCATCAGCTTTTGTCGCTTGGCCTGGCATCTCAGTCTCGACTGGGTCTGGCCCGTCGCTTGTCTCGGCCTTGAGGTCGATGGGGTCGCCTAGCTGGGACGGGTTGGCAGGTTTGTTGCCCCGCGCCTTTTCCGCTGCTACCTGACGGATGGGTTTGTGCGGCATTTTGGATTGCAAAAGAGTATGCGAAGGGATGTGAATGGAGAATTGTGACTGAAATGCTGATGCTCACGGGCTGGTGAGATACACCCTACGTAGGTAGGGAGGGGGTGTGATTTGGTCATTTTGTGGATATTGTGTTTGAGAATGACGTCTTGTCTCCGCGGGCCCAGCCATCCTTCTCCGCAGTATGGGCATGGTATAGGAACAAGCACAATACTTGGGAACCTGCTACGCATTTCGATTAATGTCTTGAGGTGCTCGAGGAATTCCACCGGAAGGCGGGATTGTCCACGGCCCCTTCTATATAAATCCCGGGCCGGATACTAGTGTTGTGGTTGAGGTGGGTGCCTTGTAGTACTTCAGTTTACTGGAATAGAGCAGATATTCATGCGTGCTTTATGTGACGTTCACACAGGGGGGCCATTTTGCGACGGATTGTGTAGGGGAAGGAACAAAAAAAAAAGGACTATACTCCAGATCATCACTTCCCGCCCACTACGCCGGCGGCTCCCCAGCTGCGGGACACACAGCTCTCAGGCTCGCCGCCTGCCGAGGCGGATCGGACCGAGTCGTCGCTGCTGGACACCGCCCGGGGCAGTCCGCAGGCCAACTCACCGGACTCGACCTGTTCACCGTAATAGTATTGGGGATGCAGTCGAGGGGGAGAAACAACTCTTGGCCCCAAGAGCGCTGCAGCAGCCGACACTCCCACCAAGGTGATATGTGACGGATAGTAGTAAATGAATTAGGCTAGATAGTACCAACTGTTTCGGAGTGGGCGGTGCCAGCGATTTTCCCGGCTTTAGAGCCCCGTCCGGCCGTGCTTTCCACTCCCGCTCGTTTGACATTCCCGGACCCCCCTCCGCCGTCACAGCACCGCCCGGTCCGCAATCCTCAGATTCCCCACTAAATGCAACCACACCCTTCTGGCCGGTCGGCGCCGTATTACAGTCCCTGAGGGCTTGAAGATCGTCGCGGAGGGTATCGACGCTGTATACACGATAGAATTGTCGCACTGACAGAAGGCTTGGCGGAGGGCAGGGGGCAAGTTCGAATAGATAGAAAGGGATGATCCATTCAGAGAAAGAGAAGTGCTCTGATGGAGCCTACCATAAGGCGCCACCGCACTCTGGGAAAACGGTCTTGGCGACAATCCCCAGATGCCAACAGCGTTTTGTGCCAAAGATTATCTTAGTATTGTTTTCAGCCGACCGAGTTTTGTATATGAGATGGTCTTATACTACCTGGAGCATTTTCGAAGCAATTGGATCTTACTAGCTAAGATAATCTTGCTTACAAAACATCTTGATTAGCTAACCGTCTTCAACTGTGAAAACAGTGTTGCGTTCAAAACGCTCACCGCCTTACGTGACGGCTCTATCAAGCGATGTAATTGATGGTAATAATACCGCCTGCTCGCCTGCCCGCGCGCCTGCCCGCTCGCCTGCCCGCGCGCCTGCCCGCGCGCCTGCCCGCTCGCCTGCCCGCGCGCCTGCCCGCGCGCCTGCCCGCGCGCCTGCCCGTATACAGAAGGTTAGGCATTGACTTGTTGGTGGGAGCTGGGTTGCGGAGAGCCACAGACCTTGCTGAGCTGCAGAGAAGGTTGTTAATTAGCTTGTGAGCTAACTCGCT
>MU853401.1:1189200-1207959 GCA_033297235.1 Trichocladium antarcticum
TTGTGGAGGATGGAAAATTGAAGATCTAGTAGATTGATCAAAATATAGGGCTTAACTCTATAGAAGATGGTCTTAATACTATAAAACTGCTTAAAAGGAAATACGATTTTCATTTCAAAATGGCTTAGAAGTCAGGGGCTAATTTTACATGACAACGGTTTTTCGGCGGAAAACGACTTTAGTGTGAAAACGCTCCAAAACGCTCTCTCGGTCCAAAACGATCTTCATATGGGACCCACCTTACCACTTCAAAATAGTTTTCTGTAGAAAATGGCCGTGCCCTGCAGAAATGGCCCTGGTGACCGTCATGTACTGTGAAAATCGCCCCTCATTTCGAAGATCGGTTTGATTGGCCAAGACTATACCCAAGACCGTTTTCCCAGAGTAGGGTGGCGCCTTATGGTATATACATATGAGAAGAGTGCACGTGAGCTTTGTACCAGAGGTACCAAGTTCCACTATGCCAAGGCGCTAAGCCCTACATCACGACAAGAATTTGTTGGATTAAGCCCGGGAAATGGGCAGGTGTGGCTCGGGTATGCAATTGCGTGGCTCAGGCCACGCCAAGCCATTGTTGGCTGTGGGTGGCCTGGGCGGTTTAATGGGGGTCTTGGGCATCCCCCGGAAGGATCCTGCTTCCAGTTCCACAGAGTTCAATTAATCGGACGAGCCAAGTGGAAGAATCACCACTTTGGCCAATAACAACCCATTTTTCACACTTATACGTAAGACTGTCTATTTTATGGTATATCTAACAGTTACAACCCCGGTACGCATTTTCAAGCTTCTAAGACAGCAGTCTATACGCTAGAAAACACGATCAAAGACCCCTTTTCTAAGAACCTCCGAACCCCTGAATCCATCAAGATAACAGCTAAACGCAAGAACATCGTTAACCTTAACGGACAAGAGGACTAGGACGACTAGAACTAGTAGTTTATTAGCAAGACTCGTACCGAATGGATCTAGTATAAGATCGACCTAGATAAGGAAGATCTAGAGCCCTTCCTAACGCCGCTATCCCGAATCAACGTCGGCGACTACGATAAACAAGCCGACCCTCTAGTTATAGTAGAACCACTAGCTTATAATATAAGAAGCGCGAGCGCGAGCGGAGCACTAGCCGTAGTAGCGGCTAGCGGATAGTAGCAAGTCGACCGTTAGAACAAGGCTTAGAAGCCTGCCGAACTTACCGTCGAAGCCTACGTAGACTATATATATAACTAGAGCATCTATAATACCAAGAAGCGGGAGTTCGACTAAGAAGTTAAGAAGCTTAGAGACATTAACGACTAGGTTATTAACACGGTCAACCTGCACTTTCGCTATATCGTATATAAAGCCAAGATGAATATACGCGAAAGCTACGCTACTCTGAAGAATCTCTTAGGCTCTAAGATATAGGATAGGTATAATAATGCAAGGAATATATACTATAAGAAGGTATCGCCTCCCGTACGATAGCTACGTAGTTAGGTAGTCTAGTTGACCGAATAGTCGCGAAGTATCGACAACGTACAAGCGGCGGGAGTAAGTAAGTTAATAAACTCCTAAGATTAGTAGCTAGACCTTAAGAAGGCCCTTATTAGAAGCCCTTACTCCGCCTAGGCCTAGACATTCTCGATCTAGCACCGTAATAAGATCAATAACAACTAGGTCTCTCCCTAAGAGGTCTTTAACGACCTATCCTTAGAAATCACCTAGTTAGACGAGCCGAAGGCGAAACGCCTAATCTAAAAAGGGGCCTACGCTACCGCTTCGTTTAGCGGCATTATTGAATCGGACGCTAAAGAACTAGAACTGCCTAAGTTACCCTCTATAGCCAAAGCAAAGCCGAAGAAGGCAAAGAAGTAACTATTGCTAAAGGCGAAGGCGTAAGGACAGGGACGTAAACGTAGATTTATAGGAGGAGAATCATTAGGATACTAAGCGTATAGCCTTTTCCACTTCCTTAACAAATGCTTCTATATCTTCCCCGAGCTTGCCTACCCGAAGTAAGAGCCGATCGAGGAGATATAGGAGAAGGTAAAGGAGGCGCTAAAGAACGATAAGAACCTCCGTAAGGAGGTAGAGAAAAAGAAGAAGAAGAAGGCTTACGATACGGAGGGATAGTCGCTAGTATAATAACAACTAAGGAGGATCACTAGCATCGAGGCCGTTTTTATATATACTTAAAGAGCTCTCTTAACTACCTATTACCCTCTATATAACTTAGTTATTCTCGATTCCGGTGCTACGAACTATATCTTTAACCAATCCTATAGACTAGTTAACTTCCAAGCGGTAGAAGAAGGAGATGCTATCTAGGCGGGAGACCAACTCCTACTAATTAGCGGATATAGCAATATAGTCATTAAAGTCACTACGTCTACCGGCAAGCTACGGACCCTTAACCTCTACGACGTTACATGCTACGAGCAGCTAGTATATAGCTTAACGTCGCTCCGAATATTACGCGAAAAAGGGATCTATTAGGACAATAAGCCTACCGAAACAATCCTATAGTAGTCTAACAACTTAGAGATTTATATAGTACTAGAAAGAGAAGGCTAGTTCGTACTTAAATATAACCCGCTACTAACAAGCACCGAGATCGTAGTATTTATTATAGACCGCAAGAGGTTTAATACCTAGACAAGAAGAAGTCTACGGCTCGTCGACGCTAAGATCTAGCATTATCGGCTTACCTATCCTAGTCTAGAAACACTAAACTACCTATAGAATACTACTAAAAGCGTTAGGATTAGAGGTGTCAAGAAGAGGGTAGAAGACGCCTCCTAACAACCAAGTCGCTACAAGCGCCGTAGAGCAGCTAAGCTAGCTAAAAAGAGGGCTAAAGTAAGCGACCGACAAGACGACTCAGACTCGGAATTAGAAGACAAGTTACCCGCGGAAGACCCCAACACCGAATACCTAAACGCTAAGTGCCTATCGTTAAGCAACAATAGCACAATCAGCTTTAAAGGCCCTCTAGGTATAGCAAAGTGCGAAGCCTATAGAAAAGCAAAGATAAAGCGACAAATTCGCCATTAGAAGAGAGACCTTAGAAGATATAGCGTAGGAGAGCGGATCGCCCTTAACTTCTATAACTTCGAACGAGACAAGGAAGGTTTCTTAAGTATAATACTAATTATAGATAGAATCTCTAGGTTCCTCTAGATCTACTTTATAATAGTTAAACAAGATATAGTAGATATACTATTAGTACTAAAAGATTTCATTACCTCTATAGACCGCTAGTAGAATATTAAAGTCAAGGCGGTAAAGAGCGATAACGAGATTACGATCAAGTTCCCTAGAGTTAAGACTTAGCTTTAATCGCAATAGATCTAGATTAAGCCTTCGCCCCCCGATACTTAAGATCTCAACGGAGTAGCCAAACGCTTAGCGGGCGTGGTTAAGAACGTAATAAGAGCCCTAGCGATTAGCGCTAATATACTAGACGCCCTTTAGAGGGAGATCGTAACAACGGCAGTTTACCTGCTTAACTTTACCCTAAGAAAACGAATCCGCTGGCGCACCCCCTTTAAAGTCTTTCGTAACGCTACCCCCCTTAAAGTCTTACGAAGTATATCAGGTATAGAACACTATAATAAGCTAGATCTCGCCTACTTGCGGGTCTTTAGATATAAGGCTTTCGTTATAACCTATATAGCGTAGAAGAAGGAAGAGCGCTTAAAGAGACTCTAGCTACAAGCGTAGGTAGGCTACCTAGTAGGATACGACGCAAGCAACGTTTACCGCGTATAGTCCCTAGCAACGGGTACAATAGTATAAATTAGAGACGTTATTTTCGACAAGGATATAGTCTTTAGTAGGAAGATTAAGGACCTTAAGGAAGATACAAAAGGTATATTAGTAGAACAACTAGCATAGTTGCTTCAAGACTTAATAGTCCTAGGACAAGTAGATAACCTTGTCTATCTAGCTTAAGAAGAGGAGTTTAAAGAGCCGAGTAAATACGAAGGCTTTAAAGCCTAGTCAGCTTATAAAGAGTATAGCGAAGAAAAGGGCTACATTATCCTATCTAGTTATAGAGACCTAGACGAAGCTGCTTATAAAGAGCTTAGCGAAGAAGAGGGCTACGTTGTCCTGTCCGGTTATAGAGACCGAGACGAAGTAATGCTAGACGTATATAACGATAACGATCGCTATAGCGTAGCGCTAAAAGAAGCTCCCCGCCTAGACTAGCCCTCTAAGGAGACAGTAGAAGCGCCAAGCGTACCTAAACAGCTAGGAATAGCAGGTCTCGGAATAAACCAGCTAAAAGAGTCAGAAGGCGAGAGGACGAGTCTCCCGACGCTACTACTAACGCTACTAGCCGCGATGCTAGCCGCGGCGATGATTAGCGGGAAGCGGGAAGTCGAAGCTTTTAATAGCAGATTCCTAGAGTACTAACCGACTACCGTAAATATATAGGAGTTAGTTTTCTACGCTACAATAAGAGAAGGAGAAGTTATAACCCCTTTAGGGAAGACAATCTCGAAGAACGAGATCGAGCGAAGACTAAGAAATAAGTTATATATCTTCAGAAATAAACTACTAAAACCCCTAGACCGTTATAAAGACCTTGCTAATCACCTAATAGGTACGGAATTCGAACAGGTAGAACGCAACTACCTTTAAAGCTACAAGAAAATAAAATTATAGTCTAAGATCAGCGTCGCAGACCGATAAATCCACGGTTATAGAATACTCGACTGTCGATAGGTCTATATCTATAAGTTCGATAAACACGGAAGATACGCTAAAGCGAAGGCACGTCTAGTAGTCCGAGGAGACTAACAACCTAAAGATATAATAGAAAGTAACTACGTAGCTACGCTAGCGGGAAGATCGTTCCAAACACTTATCGTAGTCGCTATACGCTTTAACCTAGAGATAACCCAATTCGACGTAGTTAACGCCTTCGTTAACGCGAAGAACGACAAGGCGATATTCATACGAATGCTACTAGGGCATCGAGAGATAGGTAACGTACTGCTCTTGCACAAGGCGCTATATAGGCTAAGGAAATCACCCCTGCTTTAGTAACGAGAGCTGATAGGAACACTGTAGAAGATTAGATTTGAAGCTATTCCCTACGAGCCCTGCTATTTCGTTAAAGACGGTATAATTATTTTCTTCTACGTCGATAATATTGTAATCGCGTACTACGGTATAGTTAAGAAAGAGGTATAAGTAGCAATAGATTAGCTAAAGGTAAAATACAAGTTAATAGGTAGCTACGACCTGAATTGGTTCTTAGGCATCGAAGTACTGCGAGATAGAGAAAAGAGGTTGTTATAGCTTTCGTAGGCGTTATATATTAGCAAGATCCGACAACTCGTTAGTTTAGACAAGCGATACAATACGCTAATAGCAAAGGAGGAGTTGCTACCGTTTAACGGTCGCCCTACTAGATTAGAGATTAAGTTGTACTAGCGGAAAGTTGGTTCCCTCCTCTACGTTATAGTAATAACTCGCCTAGATATCGCCTTCGCTATGTCGAGACTCTTAAGGTTCTTGCTTCGACTAGGGCTAAAGCATTACTAAGCGGTAGATAGAGTTATTATCTATTTGTAGGTAACGAGTTACCTTAGGCTGTAATTTAGCCTAGCGTTCGTGCTCTAAGTATCTAGCGATACGTCCTATATAGACAATACCCTAGATCGTAAAAGCTTACAAGTATACGCTATAAAGCTGTTCGGCGGGATAATCGGATAGCGCGTAAACAAGCAGCCGACCGTAACAACTTCGACTATAGAAGCTAAGCTACTAGCCCTTAGCTAGACCGCCAGAGAGTCGCTCTTTGTAAGCTAGCTGATCAAGGAACTAGGCGTAGCCCTGACGGATAATAACAACGAGCTAAGCACAATCACGATCGAGTGCGACAATACTTAAACTATCCGGATTGTAACGGCGGAAATCGCTAATCTTAAGACGAATTTACAGTACGTTGATATCTACAACTACTAGTTACGCTAAGAAGTCTAGAACGGGACTATCGCGGTCAAGTACGTTAAGAGCGTAGATATACTAGCGGACGGTTTTACTAAGGCATTACTTAACGATAGCTTCGAACGCTTCGTCGTGTAGTTAGGTCTAACAGATATTACGGAACAGTTAGATGATCGTAGGAAAAGCGAGAGGGATCGGGAAGCGAGAGATAGCTCTAAAGGCCCTAACAACCGCGCAGTTATATACTATAATACTAACGAGTTTTGGTCGGATGTAGAAATAAGCCAGGAGTAGGACTAAAGGAAGGACAACACTACGATTTGGATCGCTACTAGTTCAGATCAGCCTCGCGGTAGATCTAAAGGGGTATGTTAGATTAAGCCCGGGAAATGGGCAGGTGTGGCTCGGGTATGCAATTGCGTAGCTCAGGCCACGCCAAGCTATTGTTGGCTGTGGGTGGCCTGGGCGGTTTAATAGGGGTCTTGGGCATCCCCCGGAAGGATCCTGCTTCCAGTTCCACAGAGTTCAATTAATCGGACGAGCCAAGTGGAAGAATCACCACTTTGGCCAACAACAACCCATTTTTCACACTTATGCGTGAGACTGTCTATTTTGTGGTATATCCAACAGAATTGTTCGGTAAGTCATGCAGGGGGTCGTTTCCGAAAATTATCAGATGTGGAAGTTCTCGAATCATGTCGGCGGGTCGTCCCGAGCAAGACCTCGGATCGGATCGATGCGCGGCACCCCGTAGTGGGGCTCTTAAGCCGCCGGGCCGCTGCAAGCGCCGGAAAGACTCCATTCAGCACGCGGAAAACGCAAGACATCAGAATGAGAGACTTTTAGTCCTAAAAAAAGACCGAATAACACCCTGGATTCGTGGCCGCCAACCCAGCTACTAAGTTAACCCTCCGCAAGCTTAGATAGATGGGGTAAAGAGGAGGAAGGGCCGGGATTGACTGGAAGCCCCACCAAAGGAACACTCTCCAAGTCCTAGTAGTCTAGGTAGAGGTAGAGTAGCTCTTTTGCCCTTGTCGGTAATTCAAGACCTTGTGGCAAAGATGTGACGTTGGCTGCCACCTTGCCAATGAGTCAAGAGTAAGACTCGTCTAAATTTAGACGTTCGTTGCATGAGCTTTTGCAGCTCTAGGCGGCGTCTAAGCTGGTCGATGGGATGGAAATTATAGGACTTGCGACGAACGATTGGTTGGCATTAGTGGATCCCATTCCTGCGCGCTCGTAGCCATCCATTCCTCATTCACACATCACTCCATCTCGGACCTCTCTCCCCCCTCCGTTCTCATCGCCATGGCCCACACTCGAGCCCAAACAGCGGCCTAGAGGGCGCTCCTATCGCCAGCGTCAAATATTCAAGGTACTTATTGTCGTGATGTAGGGCTTAGCGCCTTAGCATAGTGGAACTTGGTACCTCTGGTACAAAGCTTACGTGCACTCTTCTCATATATATATAGGCTCCATCAGAGCACTTCTCTTTCTCTAAATGGATCATCCCTTTCTATCTATTCGAACTTACCCCCTGCCCTCCGCTAAGCCTTCTAATAGTACGATAGTTATAACCCCAGTGCTCTGAACGTCGTACGTAGCTACCCCTATTATACTATAGAAGTGTATTTTTTTCTCTTTCTATTTAGAATACTTTTTTCTATACGTGTTTCCAATTGTATATCGCTAACCCTACTAGAACTTATTATATTAGTATCTAAGATTACCTCCATTAAGCTTACAGATCGCGCTAGCTACCCTATATAGTTTGTATAGTTCCACTACTAGGCTAAAGATATTTACAAGGTCTAGAAGTACGTTAACCCTAAGATAACTAGTATTCTAGAGCCTAAGGAGCCTAAGGCTCCTACTACGTAGAGTATCCTCGAGGACTTCTAACAAGTTACCTATATCTACTATAATATAGCTATAGCGGACTAGAAACGCTAGGACGTAGAAGAATAGACTTATAAATCTAGGCTGAAGCTTACGGCGGATCCGACCCTAGAGACAGTACGCGCCTAACTCCTTATCGAACGTAAGGACTATAAGGCGGAGCGTACTAATTAGGATAAGCTTATAGTATATATTACTACCTTTAACGCCTAGCTTAAGTTAATAGTCGATAGCGGTCTATAGACTATAGCCTTTACTTAGAACTATAGGGAGGGGAAGGTTAGAACCTATACGCTTATAGTCTCCTTTTATAAGCTTGTATCTCCTACCGATACCTTAGTCTTAATAACGGTTACCTAGGAATACCGTTAGGTGCTCGAGCGTACTAGGATTAGTAAGATCGACCCTATAGTCTAGCTCTAAGACTAGACTAGAGCCTACTAGAACGCTTAGGTATATGATATCCTAGACGTTAAGGGTATACTTATAGTAAAAGATTTTCTCGATATACTCTAGGCGAAGATCGCTCTAGACTAGGTAGGCTAGAAGGTAACTAATCTACTTAAGGTAGATAGTCTAGGCTAACTAGTACCCTCCCTTAATAAATATAGGAGGATATTTACTACTTTAGTTAATAAAGAGATTAGCGTTACCGCCGCTAAAGGCCTAAGCCTATTTACTACTTTCCTAACGCTTAGTTAGGGCTAATTAAAAGGTAGCTACGTACCTAAAGCTAAGACTAGTAGCGGCCCCTCAACTAAGTAGAACCCCTGCCTTTACTAGCCTAATAACAAGTATAGTTAGAAGCCTAATCGCTATTTTACGCTTGAGATAGCGGTAACTAGGGTCCTTAGCAAGTTTAGGCAGCTACCTAATATAGAGCGGGCTGAGATCCTTACTTAGCTAAAGGAGCCCCGCTAGAAGGAGGTACGTACTACTATAGCGGAACGTAGTTAGGTCGACAAATCCTCGTTAAGCGGTTCGGGTAGATACCCTAGTTCGATTAACGCTACTATAATTAATCCGTCGATTATAGGACCCTTTAGTATATTCTCTACTCTCTCCTTTTCTAAGTACCTACTCTCTAAGAACACTCTAGTTAATAACTATAGTACTATTTACATTATTAATAGCAAGGATCTACTTGTCCCTAGTACTTTCGTTAAAGCTAAAGGAAATAAGTATATAGAGGCTAGTATATCTACTTGCCTAATTACAGGTACTAGCCGGCGTATTATTAAGAACGTAATTAATAGCCGCTATAGACCTACTACTAAGGACCTAGTATTAGAGAATATAGCTATAGTTAAAGGATTCTATATTAATATTGTTACTAAGGCCGCTCTATATAAGGTAGGGCTCTAGTATCTAGGTTTAGACTACTTACTATACTATAGAACGCTCGAGAGGAATACCTTAGTTAAGAAGCTATTATATATATATAATCTCGTCTTCCTTAAATATATTCCTCTTACCCTCTGCTCGACGATTCCTAGCTATATCCTAAGGAGTTTCGTAAGGACTATAGTAATTGCATTAACAATAGAAAAAGTGTTTAGGCGCGTAAAGGCTACTACTATATAGTAGTCGAAGGATCTATAGCGCCAAGAGAGGATTCGGATACGCTCTAGTACGCTAGATCTAGTTATCTAGGTCTAGAAGCGCTATAGGCACTTGTCTAGAACGTTAGAGGAGTTTGGATCAAGGGCATTACGCGACTTAAGTATATAAGCTACGCTTAAATATATATATACTAAGTGATCTTAAGGCGTCCTTTAGATAACGCCTCTATACGCCCGTTCTAGAGGATCTTATAGGACCTGTTCGATTACCCTACAAGCTTTAATAGCAAGAACTAGCTTCTTATAATTAAGGACAAGTATAGTAGCAAGCTTTTCGTTTTTTATTTAGTAACTAAGATATAAGCCGAGCTTTTTAATACGCTATCTACGTTTAAGGCGTAGGTAAGAAGGTAATATAGCCTTTCTATTTGTAAGATTCAGTCGGACAATAAGGCGGTAGTAATAGCCTTTAAAGGCTTTACTTATTATAAGATATAGGCGAAGGAGGAAGGTATTAATATTAAAACGTCCCTAACGTATACCTTAACGTATACCTTAGAGCTAAACGGAGGTGCTAAGCGCGTAGGCTAAGAGATCATTAACAAGGCTATTAAGATAGGCTTTTATATCGGCCTCCCTAAGAACCTCTAGAGTAAGATAACGCCTATAGCTACGCTATTATATAATATAAGCCCTAATAAGGCGTACTACTAGCAGTCTCCTAACGAAATGCTATTATTATAGTTTTAGTAGTACTTTCGCTAGTATACTCTAAGTATAATTAAGGAGCTTACTATAGACCTCTAACTAGATTAGAGTAGTATTATAGCGTATAGTTACTATACCTACCCGCTTAACAAGGAGCAAGAGGCAAAGCGTTCGAGGCGAGCATTTAAAGTAATACCTTAAAGGTATATTAGATACCTAGTTAGGTACTACGGTACTAACATTTATAGGATCTAGGTACTAGTATTAAAGCGCGTTATCGTTACCTAGAATATTACCTTTAATAAGGAAACTTTCTTCGACCCTATTCGCAAGGAGCAGGAAAAGCTACCTATTAGGATTATTAACGGGCTTACTAATCTTCTTAATAAAGGAGAGAAGAGCTAGGACGCTAGTATTTTAGATATATAGGTTAATAAGGAGGAAGTGCTTTTAAAGTCCCTTAAGGTCGCTATATAACCTCTTAGCAAGTAGGCTAAGCCCGCTACTAAGACTATAGTACTACCTACTATAGTACCTTAGGAGTCTAGTTAGGACTTAGGGGTAGGTAGAGCGTAAAAGACGCACGAAGGACTCCTAACCCCTAAAGGAACTCCTAAGCTAGCTATAGCTAGTATAGAAGGGAGTATTACCTAGTTAACCTAAGTAGGTTAGGGCGTAGACGGTAATAGGGGGTCTACTCTCGAAGTTAGCGAGGATATCGAGAGTATAGGTAGGGATTTTAGAGTATAAAGATCGGACTTTAAAAGCTTAGCAAGTATCTAAAGCGAGATCGTTATAAGTAGCGAACTTATAGAGGGTACAATATCTTCCTAGGGCGCTCTACTAGCCCCTAAAGTAGCTAAGCCTAAGTATCCCGAGCTAAGCGTATCGGTACGTTAGTAGCGGACTATATACCTACCTACAACGCGCCGGAGCGAACGGATTTAGAAGCTACTAAGGCGGTTCGATAATAAACAGGGCCTAGCTAGAGTTAATTTCGTAGGTACTCCTAAGTTATAGTAGGATTTCTATAGTACGTACTTTCTAAGCCTAGAATCCTAGTCTAACGTAGCGTATATAGCGATACTATATATTATTATTATAGTAGTAGTGCTCTAGAATAATAGCGGAAGGCTAGGTACTATACTAAGTGTTACCTAGAGTTATTAAGATAATCTTCCGAAACTCCTAATAAGGTAGTAAGACTTTAATACCTACAAGTATAGCGAGCGGTTTAAAGAGGTAGCTAATAGCGAGATAAGCAACCTAATAACCCGTTAAACCTAGCGGAAAGTTAAACGCGAAGCTACGCGGAACCGCCTATTACCTTTTAAATAGGTCTTCGCCTATAAGTTCAACAAGGATAGTTTTCTCGAGAAGTATAAAGCTTATATCTATATATAGGGAGATTTGTAGAATATAAGTAATCTTTAGAGTATATACGCCGCTACTTTAGCTACGCGCTCTTTCTGTATAATAATAGTAGTTATAGGAAAGTTTAGCTTAGATTGCTAGTAGTTTAACGTAGCCTAGGTATTTCTTAACATATCCTAGACTAGGGAGTCTATATAGTATAAGCTCTCTAATAGCTACAAGGAGCTAGGTTTCTATATAGAGCTAGACAAGGCTCTATATAGGCTAAAGGACTTAACTCTCCTCTAGTACCAAGAGTTTGCCTTAACCCTAGATAAGCTCGGGATAATAGCCTTAGGCAAGGAGCCGTACCTCTTTTTTAACAAATAGTAGCGTATAATAGTAATATTCTATATCGACGACTTTCTAGTATTTAACCGCCCTAAGGATACGTACCTTGCTTAATATATTATTAATAGCATTAAAGCAAGGTATAACGTATATAAGCAGGGCGAGATTAAGTAGTTTCTAGGTATTTATATACTTTAGGATTATACTAAGGGCAAAGTCTAGCTCTATTACAATTAGTATATTAAGAAGATTATAAAGAAGTATAGTTTAGCTAATAGCACGAGCTTTCCTAGTACTCCGATACTCTCTAAGGAGCTTAGGTTATTCGCCAGAAAGGTAACGCCTATATAAATCAAGGAGTATTAGGAGCTTGTCAGCTTAATCCTATATTCGGTAATCATAACCTGGCCGGACGTAGCCTTCGTAGCTTTAAAGCTATCTTAGTTTCTTACTAATCCCAGCCCTAAGTATACTAACGTAGCTAAGCGCGTTATTTAGTATCTATATAGCACCCGGTTCGTCTATATTAAGTATAGTAGGGCGTAAGCCCCTAGTACTTAGATACTTGTCGCTATAGGAGACTCCTTATATAGCAACAACATAGAGATACGGCGCTTATTATAGGGATATATTATCTCTCTATTTAGTAGCCTAATTAACTAGAAGGCTACGCGTTAAGATACTATAACGACTTTGTCTATAGAGGCTAAGCTCTTAGTACTATCGACGCTTAGGCGCGAGATAATAGCGCTTAAGCGCTTGTTTTAGGACATTAAGTTAGATCTAGGTAAGCCCTAGAGGGTTTTCTATAATAATTAGTAGACTATTTAGCTAGTTATAGGCGAGAAAGAGTATATTAGTACTTGTTTACGTTATATAGATATCTATAACCTCTAGCTATACTAAGAGTATAGTAGAGGGTTATTCAAGATAGTATATCTACCTATAGGTTTAATACTAACGGATAGTCTTACTAAGTAGCTTAGTCGTTAAAAGTTCAAGCACTTTAGATTACTATTGAACTTATAAGACGTAAGGTACTTAGTAGGTACTTAGAAAATCATTAATTAAACCCTGGCGTATAATAGCGCTAAATACCCTAGCGCTAATAGAAAGCTCCTATTCCCCTTATAGGCTAGGAAAGATCGACTACGCTAGAACTATAAGGTTGCAACGAGCGTTCGCGATACTATCGAAAACGCGCTTATAGAGCGTAATCTCCCTAGCACTTATAGCTATCCTACCTAGAACCTCCCTATTCTCTTGCGCTACAAGCGTAGTAACGCGGACAGTAGCGCGATTATTAGTAATTTACTACGCGATATAGTTAGCTATATTGTTAATATATATATATATATTTATTCGTGCTCCGATATGCCTTACGGCGCGCCGGTCCTGCTACTAGTTTATATATAAAGGAAACCGTACCCCCTGAACAGGGGGCCGGGTGAAAACCCCTGTCTACGCTTCTGCTTCAGCGCTTTGAATCCATTAAACTACGTTTAAAAGATAGCCCCTGTCTCCCTTAGCGGCTCGATTCGGCACTTCCTGTACCCTCTCCGCTACTCTTAGCTGCTTTTATAGTCTTCGTAGCTTCTAGTTATAGCCTACGAGCTACGCTATACTCCGTTAGGCGCCCCGAATCTATTAACTAGCTAATAACTACCTTTACTAAGCTTTTATATAGCTATATAGCTCGTTATAAGACAAGCTATAGATCCCGTTGTAACTATATTTGTAACTCTTCCTAGGTTCTATACTTTGGTAGATCTTTGTACTATACTACTAGGTGTTCGATCGTTTCTTTGCCCTCGCTACACTCATAGTATAGCGTAGTAATCTCTAGGACGTTTACCCTATTCAGGTACTCCTAGAGGCCGATATCCCCGCTACGCGCCTAGGTAAGTAGGGAGCTCTAAGCCTTGCTTAGACCCTTGTATCTCTTAAGGGCAAGGTCTGTAAATAGTTATATCGGGGGGTCCTTATCTACTAAGTAGTATATAGGTCTTCTTGCTCTCGTTACAAGCGTAGCGCGCCCCTCCCGAGCCGCTATCTCGCGCTCCTACTAGGTAAGTTCTACTACTTTATCTATATCGAGGGTCTTATTCTTTAGCTTTCTTATCTTCTACTTTTACTTAGCCTACTCGTTTGCTATAGCTACTACTCTCTTAACCGCTATTAGCCCCTATAGGCCTAGCCTAAGCTTCCTCCTTTACGTCCTCCCGCTCCTCTTCTAGAACCTCCTAAATAGCTTAGTATATACCTCCTAGATTAAGCTCGCTACTACAACTAGGGGGCGCCCTAGTCCCTCCCCTAACTAAAGGAGTAGTTCGTATATCCTAGCTTCGAAGTCGGCTAGCTGCTTGTTCAGGTAAAGGTCTACTAGTAGGACCTAGGCCTCTGTCCCTAGGTACCTAATTAGCGTAGTTCTATAGCCTCCTACTACTACGTAAAGGCCCCTGCTCTAGTCCTTCGCTAGCTTCTTAGCTATCCCCTTTAGCTCGCTCCCCTTACTAACCACAGTTAGGACATAGTAGCTCGCCACTCTATATACTACTACACTCCTTATACACTTTATATATACCTCCTAGGCCTTCGCGAGGCTTAGGCCCTACGTCTTCGCCGCGATCCTCGTTAGCGCGAACTCCTAGGTAGCGAGCTTCTTCTTAACCGCGCCGCGGTACGCTTACTATAAGAGCTTCTAGTCTAGCTAGACCCTAAGGAACCTAGCAGACTTAACTAGTTTAATATCTATATACCTACCTCTATCTAGGAGGGCGAGCTTAGCTAGGTCTAGCTACTACCTTCGGTTCTTATTAAAGTAGATTAGTTCGTACTTCTATACTACAAACGCTATTCCCTACGTTCCTGCCTACTTTAGGCAGGTTCTCTACGCTCGCTTAAGTTAGCGGACGTTTACCTTAGCTAACTTTCTAAATACTAGTAGGTTCGTATTGTCGGCGAAGCCCGCTATACTAAGGTATAGGTACTCTCTCCTTAGGTCCTTATATAGTAATATAATATATAAGATAAATAGGACAGGTAATAGGGGGGACCCCTAAGGTACCCTCGCTATAACTAGGATATTGTCTATTGCCTTCCTATTAAAGTAGAGGATTACGACCCTATCCGTTAGCTATTCCTATACCTAAAGTACTATCTACTTTAGGTAGCTAAGCTCCTAGAGCGTAGCTAGTAGTCTAATGTAGTTAACTATATCGAAGGCTCTAGCGATATCTAGTTATAGGAGGGATACTAAGGCGCCTTAGCGCTATACCTCCTAGACCTAGGCTACAACTGGTCGGATCGCTAGCTCGGTCGATCTACTCGCTTAGTTACCTATCTACTTAGTAGGGAGTAGCCTATAGACCTCCGCCGCCGCTATAATCCTTCTTGCTACTACTACCTTAATCACCTTCCCTATAGTTAGGAGCAGCGTAATAGGGCGGTAACCTCCTAGGGTATAGTATATATCAGGTGTCTTTCCTAGCTTCTATAGGACTACTGTCTTAGCTCTCTTAAACGTAGCTAGGAACTACGCTAGCTATAGGCACCTTGTAGTTAGGGCCGCGAGGATCTGGCTTAGCGGTCGGCCGTACGCCTTCAGGAATCCTATTAGGAGTATATCCTCCCCTAGGGCCTTCTATAGGCTCGCTTTATCCTATACCGCTTCTATCGCTAGGAAGCTTATAAGCTCCTAGACCTTGAACCCTTGTTCCTACTCCTCCTTAAGGTCTAGGTCCTAGATATCGCTAAAGTCTATCCCTAGGCTTAGGAAGAACTTCTTCGTAAGCGCTTCCGCCTTATTCTAGTACGTCGTTAGATCTAGGCTACTATCTAGGCCCTTTAGGGCCGGGAGTTTCGGTAGCTTAGGGGGGAGGAAGCTCCTAAGCCTTGCCTATCGCTCGAGCTACTATAGGGTCTCTTCCCTAGCTTCTTCGATCGTCTTCCTCTAAGAGCGCCTCTTTTCTTCCGCTATTTCCGTTACTAGCTCTCTTTACTTCTCGTTAAGCTTCTCCTTATAGAACTATATAGGGGTCCTCTAGAGCTCCCTCTCTACCTCCTTCGCCGCCTTCGACGCCTCCTCTACCTTACCTATCTACTATAGGGAGCTTCTCCCCCTTAACTCCTTCCTCCTAGGGGCTATCGCGTAGGCAATAGCTATTAGCTCCGTAGCTAGCTCTTTAAACACCTCCTCTAGCCCCTTCCTTATCTTAATCCTTGCCTTTAGCCCCTCTAGTCCTTTATTATTAAGCTATATCCTTAGTAGCAAGTACGCTACCTTTACCTTTATTAGCTTCTCTAAGACCTTCTTCTAGTTCTACCCTTCTAGCGCCTTCCCCCTTAGGAATAGGCCGTCAAGCTTCACTTCAAGTACCTATAGGTAGTAGTCCGACCCTCCTCTAATCTTCTTCCCTAAATACGTTATTATTAGGTCTATTAAAGCCTAGATATAGTCGATCGTTAACATCTTACCCCTTTACTCTCCTATAGGGGTTCTTATAACTATACCCTATAGGGTTTATAGGCTTAGGTCCTACTTATAAGCTAACTTAAGGAGCTCCTTAGACTTCCTCTTATATCGCCTGAACTTATCCTAGACTAGGTTCTAGAGGTTAAAGTCTCCCGCTAGGATTATAGCGTAGGCTAGGCCCTAATAGGCTAGGAGGCTCTTTAGGATAGTCTTATCTACCGTATAGTTATTATAAACTAACTAGAGCTCTAGACCCCTTCTCCCTAGCTCTAGGAACTATACTCTATACTACTATACGCTCGCCTTGTATTCCTATTGTCCAATGTTAAACTTCTTATATACGTATATCGCCGCTTTTCCCTATTACGTATAAACTAGGTAGTTGTCACAGGCACAGCCTGTGTCATGTGCCATGCCATGTGCCATGCCATGTAGTTGGCTAAGCACTCTGTAGCTAGAGGAGCGTGGCTCCACACTAGGTGGAGCTCGCCGCGTAGAGCCTTCAGCCCTCGCGAGCTCCTACGAAGGTTACACTATTGTGTAACCTTGTTATATACGACCGTTACAGTAGGTTGTACCTTCAACTCGCGCGTGTAGCTAGTTAGACCGTTAGAGGCAGATCGAACACCTTAGACTAGCTAGAACGCTTCTTTTTTCTAACGTACCGGACTTTGTTTAACCTTAACTACGTAGTACAAGTTAAAACGAGCACCCTACCCCTATTCACAGTCCGACATATAGGATATCCAACATATAGGACTACCCCCTATAGAACTACCCTAACGAACTAGGATAATAGATAGGGTAGAAGATAGTAACAATATACCGATATAGGCGCTAGAGCAAGCTAGCCCGTCGCGTGCCGCCATTATACGCGAGCAGCTAAGAGCCGCGCTAGCGGAGCAGAAGGCGACACTTGCCGCGCTCGCTAATACCTAGGCGATAGCTAATAACGCGGTTACTAAGGGCAAGGCGCTCTACGAACAGCTCGAGGCGTAGAAGTATACGAACGTAATAATCTCGAAGATACTTAAGGAGCAGAGACTAATAACCCTATAGGCGCTTAAGGCAACAAGCGCTACACTAGCTAGAGGTAGTAGAAGTAGTAGCTAGCCGTTATACTAGTACCGTAACAAGGACAACCTAGCCGCGATATCCCTCCCTTACCTAATACTGTTTATAGGGGAGGAGAAGGATACTATTAAGCGGACTACCCTATTCAATAACTAGTTAGATAAGGTCTAGGGGCGCTAGAGAATATACCCTTGTAAGTTCTCGACTAAGCGTAGGAAGATCCTATACGCTAAGGCAATACTCGGTAGTAACGTAAGCTACGCGGTTAAGTCGAAGCTCTAGACGATCGAGAACTACCTGAACGACAATAGGCGCTAGTACTAGAAGACTAGGACTAAGTTCCTAAACGACCTTAAGAAGCGGTATATAACCTATAACGTTGCCGCGGTAGCTGCGAACTAGCTTTATATACTTATCTAGGAGAACAAGTTCGCGAACTTCAACGACTTCCTAATAGAGTTCTCGAACCTAGCTAACACTACTAATATCAAGAGCGCAACGTAGGTCCGTATATTTAGAGAACGGATCTTAGCCCGCCTCTTAGCTACGTTTATATTGTAGGTTAGGCTACTAGCGTCGGACGACTTCGACGTATAGGCTAAGATAGCCTAGACCCTATCTACAAACTTAGATATAGAGGACTTTAGGAAGAAGATCCGTAGTAGTAACAGCGCGCTCGCTATATATTACGGCAGCGGTAGCGAGGGTACTAGGAGAGCCTAGGATCCCGACGCTATAGAGATCGACGCCGTTACCCTAGCCGCGCTTATACCGTAAAAAAAGGAGCGCTATAGAGCTAGCGGCCTATACTTCAAGTGCAGCGCCAGCGACTATATCTCAAGGTATTACCGGGCCGGCCAAGGAGGCCGTAGTAGCTGCGGCGGCTAGCCGTAACGCGGAGGCGCGTAGGGCTACGGCGGCGCGTAGGGCTATAGCGGGGCATAGGGCTACGGCGGCGCGTAAGGCTATAGCAGGGCATAGGGCTATAGCGGAGCGTAGGGCTATAGCGGAGCGTAGGGCCACGGCGGAGCGCAGGGCTACAGCGGAGCGCAGGGCTACGGCGGCGCGTAGAGATAGCAGCAGCCTTAGGGATAGTAGTAGCCTACTTAGTAAGGCTTCGGTCAAGCCCCCTCTAGGGGCCTCCCGGCTTACGGCGGCGTAAGCGGCTACGCTAGGGCCTATTAGAGGGGTCGAGGCGGGCTCGCTATACGTTTTACAGACGCCCCTAACTAGAGCGGTTTTGTTATTAAGGAGGTAGACAAGTAGGAGGACTACGACGCTTACTAGAGTATAGAGTAACCCTCTAGTTTCGGCTTCTTATATAACGACTAGGGAAACAAGGAGCTCCTATAAACTATCGCTTATAGGAGGGGTACCGCTAGCTATAGGAGGGATAGG
>MU853401.1:1217337-1232831 GCA_033297235.1 Trichocladium antarcticum
TTGTATTATGTGGTTCACAAGCTAAGTTGGGTCGCGGGATATAGGAACAACCGGCACCTGTCCAGAGCAGAGGTCGCAAGCGCAGCCACTCAATCGAACACGCACCCGACCCAGACCCGAAGCGACAACGGATCTCCCCTCCACGCCCAACCGAAGACGCATTTGGCGAGCTGGCGATTAGCTGTAACGGTCGTATACAACAAGGTTGTACAACAGTGCAACCTTCGTGGGAGCTCGCAAGGGCTGAAGGCTCTGCGCGGCGAGCTCCACCTAGTGTGGAGCCACGCTCCTCTAGCTACAGGGTGCTTAGCCAACCATATAGCATAGCATATGATATAGCATATGATACAGGCTGTGCCTATGATACTACCCTCCCTCTCTAAACAAGCCCCCCTATACAAAAATAGCCCCTATTTTAGATACTTGTATCTAGAGCTATCCTAACCGTTTAATTCTAGATGCTCGCCTCTAGAGCTATCTCAAACGCTCCTAAAACACCCGATTTTAGATGCTCGTATCTAGAGCCTATCCTATTCTATACGCTCGATTTTGGATGCTTGTATCTACAGCCCGTTCCTTTTACTTAGCGCCTTGCCTCCTGCCGCTACGCCCTCCTTCTTCGCGTCTACGATAGCGGCCCCGGGAGCTCGGGGTACGCGTTGTAGAACTCCTAGATAGCGTTATTATAGCCCTGTAGATCCGTTATAGGTTACTAAGTCAGGTTGTTATAACCTTCCTACTTAACTTAGTACTACTAGCGGCCGTTCGCCGCCTTGCCGAACCCTACGATCTTCTCGAACCTCTACTCTACTACGTCTTCGCCCTTGTTAGTCCGCGTAACTACGTACCTACAGTTAGCGCTTACGTCGTTATTAACCCTCTCTTAGCCGGCTAGCCCCTACCCTAGGTAGCGCCTTACTCTCGAGACGTAGAATATAGGGAAGATCGTTATATTCGCTAGGAGCTTTAGAGTTACTATATATAACGAGGCCTTCGTAACCTCGAACGGGCCCTCTTACTACGGCGCGAGCTTCGCGGTTAGCCTACTAGTCTTATAGTTCTATATATCAAGTATCGCTATATTACTAACGCGGTACTACGGCGCGTCCTCCCTATAGCGGTTCGCGTTCTGCTTATAGCGGTCCTGTAACTACTTTGCTAGCGCCGTAACCTTCCTAAGGATCGCCCCGAAGCGGTCCGCGAGCTCTAATACCTAGAAAAACTCCCGCTTCTACTACTCTAAGATATTCGGTAGGTATAGCTTCGACGGCTCTATACCTATCCTTAGGTTAAAGCTATAATTCGCGAAGAATAGTAATACGCCCGTTATCTTAAAGACTATATTATTCCCTACAAACTCCGCTAGAAGGAGCTAGTTAACCTAGTTATCCTACGCCTAGTCGATATATAGCTGTAGGTACTACTCTAGTTCCGTGTTAATCCGCTCCGTCTAGCCGTTTGTCTAGGGGTAGAACGCTAACAAAGGTCTTAGTGTAATCGCAAGGCGCGCTGATAGCGCCCTCTAGAACCCTAAAACGAACTACGTACCTTTATCCGATACAATCGTCTCTAGTATGCTATAGAGCAAGTATACGCGCTTAATAAACTAGTTAGCTAGCTCGTTGGCCTCTAGTGTCGCTATTATAATAAAGTAGCGTATCTTCGTAAGCTAGTTAACCACTACTACTACGTACCTAAACTCCTACCCCCTCTAGTTATATAGCGGGAGCAGCGTAATATAGTCTACCGATATATCTCGCTACGGCGCTAATAGTAGCGGGAGCAGCTTAAGGAACCCTACGGGCTTCGAGCGAGGGTTCTTCGTCTTAAAGTATAGAATGTAGGCTTTAACAAACGTCCTTACTAACACGCTTATCCCTAGCTACTAGTAGACCCTATTCATTAGGTTAAACGTCTTCGTCCTCCCTAGGTACCCGCCGGGCCCTAACGCGTATATCTAGTAGATAAGCTACAAATAGAGCTTTATATTACCCGGGTCGATTATTAGCCTACTATAGTAGAACGCCCTACCTAAGACTAACTTGCACTTAGCGAACGGCACTCTTAGCTCCCGCTTAATCTTACTTAGCTAGGCGCGTACCTCCTAGTCGCTAAGCGCCTCTACTACGTCTACTATAAATAGCGAGCTCGCGTAGCTCTCTATAATAAGGTCGTTAGCGTAGCGCGAAACGTCAAGGCTAAAGAGCTCTAGTATCTTACCTAGTAGCTTAGAGTCGTACTTACTACTAAAGGTCTCTAGGTCGAACTTGCTCGGGTCGATCAGGGGGCGCCGCCTGTTCCGTAGCCTATTATCTTTAATGTCCTTCGGTATAAACTCTAGCTTCCTACTTAGCGCATTAGGGCAGCCGTTTGCCGTACCTAGGCGGTAGATAATCTAGAAGTCGAAACGCAATAAGAACTCCGACTAGCGTATATAGCGTAGCGACAGCTACTTCGTTATACTAAAGGTCTATAGGTTCTTATAGTCTATAATAATATCGAACCTTTTAGCTGCGCCTTCGAGCTTAGGGCGCTATTCTTCAAGCGCCTTAACGATTACAAGGAGCTTCTTGTTATAGATATTATAGTTGCACTTAGCCGTAGTATACTTCGCTAAGAAATAAGTAACTAGATATAACTTACCGTTATCCCCTTCCTATAGTAACGCTCTACCTACTAACTAGTCTAACGTATTAACTTCTACTATAGCGCGCTTCTTCTAGTTATATATCCGTAGTACTAGTGCCGTAACAAAGTATACCTTTAGGCGCTAGAAAGCTACTTCGTACTGCTTAGACTACTCCTAGTCTACTATCTTCTTTGTAAGCTCGTATAGCGGCTATATATAGCTCGAAAAACCTTATATAAATCGGCAGTAGAAGTTCGCGAACCCTAAGAACCGCTAGAGGTACCTCCTTATCTCCAGAGCCTCCTAATTACGTACCGCTTTAACCTTATCTAGATCTATCTTAATGCCCCCGGGCGTAATAATAAGCCCTAGGTACTTCGTCCGCTTTATATAGAATTCGCACTTGTCAATATCTACCTACAGACCTACGTCGATTATACGCTTTAGTACCTCCCTAACCTGCTTAATATACTCCTTGAACGTACCCGAGTAGACTAGGATATCGTCTAGGTACGCCGTTACGTAGTTATCTAGAGCGTTATAGAGGATATCGTTAACGTAATACTAGAAGGTAGCGGGCGTACCCTATAGGCCGAACGGCGTAACTAGCGTTTCGTATAGGCCGAATCTTATAATAAACGCCGTAAGCTACTTGTAGCCTAGCGCTACGTATACTTAGTTAAACGCTGTAATTACGTCAAGCTTCGTAAAGATCTTCGCCTTATAGATAGAGTCTAGGGTCTCCTAGATTAGCGGGATAGGGTACTGGCTCTTTAGCGTCGCGTTGTTAATACTATAGTAGTTAACGTAGATTCTAATGCCTCTGCCTAGCTTCTACGCTATTAGGATAGGCGACGAGGCGCTCGATCGCGAGGGCCGGATAAACCCCTTCGCAAGGTTATCGTCGAGCTAGCGCTTTAGTATACGTAGCTCCATTAGCGATATCGGGCGATTCCTCGAATATAGGACTACGCTCCCTAGGAGCAGCTCGATCCTATAGTTATATATATAGTAGGGGGGTAAGATATTAGCGTCTTATAGGATAAAAGCGGCTACTAAGTCTTGGTATTCCTTTAGTAGGCGCGCCTTAATCTTGTCTAGGGTAGGCGCTAGTCTATCCGCTTTATTAAAGAACTTCTTAGAATCCTCCTCCGTAATCTTATTAAGCTTCTTATCCCCTTTAGCGAGCGCGTTAATAAAGCTATAGAACCTTGCTAGGAGCATTAACTTCGTATACTCTAGTATACTCTCTCGACTTAGCAGGTCCTTAAAGAACTACTTAGGTAGAACTAGTATATAGTCTCTCTTCTTAGCTTCTACCACTCTCTCTAGCTTATCTATTGTAGTCTATATAACTACTACGCCCTTCTATTAGTATACCGCTAGGAAGCTCGCTCCGTTTAGGATCTTCGCGTTATCCTAGCGGATCTTCCCCCGCGCTTAACTAAGTAGGGGCGGGGCAGCGGGGGGGGGGGACCGGGGTCTAGGGGGTAGTCTCCTAGCGCCTACTACTACCTCTACTAGCCTTAGTAATATAGGGGGCGGCGCTTCGACCGGAACGCCCATCGCTCCTAGCGGTACGAGCGTCCCCCGCGGGTCGGCCTATACGTCTCCCTAGGACGCGGATCTCTACCGTCTACAGGCCCGTCTCCGCCTATCGGACCGCCTAGCCCTCTCGTAGTCGGATAGCTTGCTCGTAGCGATAGCGACCTTGTTATCGTTACTAGAGGTACTAGAGTCGTCGTCTTCGGGTATATCCTCTACCGTTACGTAGTACCGCCTGCTACTCTCTAGGGGTAGGGGTACCGCCTCTAGCTAGCCTACCTGCTAAGCGACCTAGCTTCTAATATACTCTAGAAGGCACCTCCCGCGGCAGTACTTAGTAAATTCGAGCTATAGGGTCTCCTAGTTAATCCGTAGGTTATACTTCTGTAGCTATAGGAGGCCTAAGATTACTAGGGTCTCTTTTACAAGCGTCGTAATAAAGCACACTAGGGTCTCCTAGTAGTCGCTAACGACTAGCGTAAGCGCTGCTAAGTGCTCGATCCAGCGTAAGAACCCTCTATCGGCTAGAAATAGCGGCCGCTATACCGCTAGCCTCTCTAGTAGTAGTCTATTTGCAACTATAAAGCTAAAATCTACAAACGCTAAACCTATATAACCTAAGTCTATAAGTACTATATACTCTACATTGTACCTACTAACCGCTAGGTACAATAATAAGAGAATAGATTTAGCGCTACTACCTACTACACTAATAACTAAACTATCTCCCTATCCCTCCTATAGCTAGCGGTACCCCTCCTATAAGCGACAGTTTATAGGAGCTCCTTGTTTCCCTAGTCGTTATACAAGAAGCCGAAGCTAGGGGGTTACTCTACTATAGACTAGTAAGCGCCGTGCTCCTCCTACTTATCTACCTCTCTAACGACAAAACCGCTCTAGTTAGGGGTATCTACAAAGCGTATAGCGAGCCTGCCTCGACCCCTCTAGTAGGCCCTAGCGCGGCCGCTTACGCCGCCGCAAGCTAGAGGGCCCCTAGAAGGAGCTTACCCGAAGCCTAGGAACCCGCCTTAGCCGTAGCCTTATTACGCAGGCTGCTACTATCCCTAGGTAAGCTGCTACTATCCTTGCACGTTACTACCGAAACCTCCACCGAAACCAGATCCTCCACCGCCTTAGGCGCCCCCGCGCTACAACTACCTAGCGCTACAGGCGTTACCGCGGTCCCCTTGGCCTCTGTAGCCTACTCGGTACGCCCTTATAATATAGTTAGCCCCGCCGCACTTATAGTATAAGCCACTCGCTCTACGCCGTTCCTTCTCCTAGGGGGTAAGCGCCGCGAGCGTTACTACGTCGATCTCTATTGCGTCGGGGTATCTACCTCCGCTGTTATTATTACTACCGCCCCTAGTTCCGCCGCTCCCGGTTCCGCCACGTAGCTTCTACCTAAAGTCCTCTCCCTCTAGGTTAGTCGCGAGCTAGCCGGCTAGCGTAGCCTAGAGCTTAAAGTTATTAGCTAGCGGGAGCACTACCTACGTAACTATAGCGCTTGAAAGGCAGGGGGAGATCTTAAGCCGGAGTATCCGGACCCTCGTTACGTTATCGACGCTAGCGGTATTAGCTAAGGTAGTAAATTCGGTAAGGAAGTCGTTAAACGCTATAAACTTGTTCTTCTACGCTAGTAGTTCTAGCTTATTACTTGCTGTAGCAATTACGTTATACGTTATATACCGGGTATAAAGGGTCTTTAGGAAGTTAGACCCGGTCTTCTATAGCTACACTACCGCGCTATATAGGTTCTCCTTAACCTACTCGAGCTTCGCCGCGACTACCTAGCGCGCGCTACTACCTAGTATAGCCTTTACATATAGGATCTTAGTATACTCGTCTAGGAACTCCTACGGGTATATTCGCTAGTAGCCGCGTACCTTATCCTCCTAGTCTTCGAAAAGTAGGGTACGCTTAACGGTATCCTTCTCTTCTCTAGTAAACGGATTAGGGTAGGGGAGGGAGATCGATACGCTATAGCCGCTACTAGCGCTACTACTACAAGCCTAGTCTAGGGCTATTGCTATTAGCGTCCTCTAGTTTGTAAGTAGTAACTTATACTCCTCGAGCTCCTTCTCGAGCGCCGTACTAGCTACAATAGACGCCTCGAACCTCCTAACAGACTTATCGAGCTTTCTCTTTAGCTCGCTAACTATTGCATTTATAGCTATAGCGAACCCTAAGAGGTCGTACCCTCTATCGTTATCGATCGATGCTATAAAAGCAGGTATAGTATTAGAGACCTTGTTCTACTATTGTTCTCTTAGCGCTACGCGTAGCGCTACAAGTCTTAGCGGCAGCGATGCCGCAAGGTCGGCGCCGCTTATTATCTTCGCGCTTATCTTTGTAGGAGCGTTGTCCGGTTCGTCGGAATACTATAGTCCTATTCGTCAGAGTCTTATAGTCCTATTTAGCAGACTACTATTGTACATAGGATACTCGTCCTAATAGTTAACTCGTACTACATAGATAGTCAAGAAATAAAAACAAAGCCTAGTACGTTAGGAAAAGAAGCGTTCTAGTCGGTCTAGTGCGCTCTCTATTCTAGAGCAGACGACTTAGCTACGCGCGCGAGTTAAAGGTACAACCTACTATAACGGTCGTATACAACAAGGTTGCATAACAGTGCAACCTTCGTAGGAGCTCGCAAGGGCTAAAGGCTCTACGCGGCGAGCTCCACCTAGTATAGAGCCACGCTCCTCTAGCTATAGGGTACTCAGCCAACCACATAGTATAGCACATAACATGGCACATGACACAGGCTGTGCCTGTGACATTAGCAGCTGCACCTACAAGCACACTGACCTAGTCGCTTTCTAGGCGAAGGAAGGGCGCTGGCTAGAAGAGCAGGACTGGCCGGAAGAGATCTTAGAAACGGATTTTACAATGGACCGCCTACTTGCGCGGAAGAGATCCTTGTCTAACCTGCGGAAGCGGTCGATCTCTGCTATATCCACGACTCCTAGCGACTAGAAGCCAAGGGAGGAGAAGAGTGCTCTATACTAAGACCTATAGTATAAGACGCTACTTAAGACCTAAGGTAGCTTTATAGACAAGTCTAAACTAGGGATTATTAACGAAAGCAATACGTTATATCGAACATTGCTAGAGACAACGTAGGCGGAGCCTTAGGATTCCTTGTTTTAGTCCGACATCTTCGAATCAACCTATCGGAGAGTAGAAGATAGAAACGAGGCAAGAGTCATTTAGGATATTACACCGTTAATTGTTCCATTAGCGGAACTCTTTTGTATATACGGTACTAGCTACCTTAAACATCTTATCGAGAGCATTAACAAAGGGTAGAACAACTCGAACCCTATTACTAGTACCTATCTATAGCCTAACTACTCTATTAGGTTTAGACAAGACGTATTTACTAAGGACTAGCTCGCTAAGCTATCGCCCTTTATTAGCAACTTTATCGCTAGGGACTAGTCCTTCTTTATAGCTACGTACTATATATACTTCCCGTTCCTAACCTACAAGGTAAAGTACGGCGCCGCTACGCTTAACATCGTAGACCGGTAGAACGCCTATAGTATAACCCTTACGGTATAGGGCATCGTCAAGCTCTTCTATACTATTAAGCGTAAGGATAAGGTTAACTAGAAGATCCTTGCCTTCTCTATCTTGTATAACTACTAGTTAGTACAGATCTACAGTTACTACCTAGTAATAACTAGGAAAGATAGTAAGTATTACTAGCACCTAATTTGGAAATTCGACTTTACCGAGTTAGACAGCAAGGAGAAGTAGATAGGGTACTAATTTATTAAGAACGTCTACGATATATAGATACCTAAGCATTTCGAAAATTTCTATTCTGCTCTAAATTAGTTGCCGTTAGATTTGAACTTTAGTGTCCCACCTCTTTCCGAAGCGACCGGTCTTTCCTAGGATTTAAGGAACTTGATACAGTCAGATGCCAGCCAGTCGAGCAATGCCGAGCAGCAAGCAGTCACTCCAGGTACCTCATTTAGTAAGCTAAAGAGGAGGAAAGGATAAGGCCCGGAAGGCCTTGAGGCGTTGGCTGGTAGATAGCATAGCGTTCAATTGAGCGTCATCTTCACCTCCGCTACTTCGCCTCTTGCCTTCCACCATTCATAAACCAAGCCATCCATCGATCCGCAATTTCGTGAAAGCCATCCTGCCCTAATCGTCTCTGAAGCCGACTCCTCCACTCTTGTCTCGAGTCGTCATTATCGCCAGGAAGATCCAACCCGCTTGAAAGGCGGACCTTTGCCCTGATCCATTCCCGAGGAACAAACCCAGCCATCTCCCAATCAACCACAGCAAGAGATCTCTCACCAGTGTTTCTTTCTTCTTGTTCGACGAGACACAGGTCTTTTCCGGAGACCCCAACCGCATCACGATCGATCAGAAGCAAGTCGACCCAGAGGCACTTGCCCAGTGGCTTGCAGAACAAGAAGAAAGAAACCCAGACGCTAAACCTAGATGAACAAGAACAACAAGACGAGAACGAGTGTGGAAATGCTCCTATACGATGACCTCGCGGATTAGCGCGCAACGCGCCTCTACTAGAAGAAGATCAGTTCCTTCTCGTCTTGTTGTTCTTGTTCATCCAGGTTGGCGTCTGGGTTTCTTTCTTCTTGTTCTACGAGCCACTGGGTAAGTGCCTCCAGGTCGACTTGTAGGTGGTCATCTTGATTGCTGGCAAGGTCGAAGGATTCGTGCTTGGCGTTGCGTAAAGGTAATTCAGTGATGAGACTCTGAATTGTCGAACCCAAGATATAGGGATCGAAGATGGTAGGTAAAAATAGGTTGTTTCAACAGTGATGATAGCTTCGATTCTCGGTCAATCTAGTAACTGTGAAAAAAGTAGTTTCAATTTGCCATAGTGGGTTCAACACCTAGATCGCAATGGTAGAAGACGAATATAGAACAATCCATCCCGAGATTAGCGCAGTTGCTGAGACGATTTTGAGGACTCATGTCTTCCATACCGTGGAGAGGGGTGAGATAGAGATCTGATAGATCCCGCCCGTCGACACCATGAATGCCATTGCCTATCCAAGCTGCCAGCTCCTTGTAGATGCCCGCGACCCGTGAGACATAGTACTCCTTTGTGCTCTCGTCCATCGACGGCCATGCCTCAGAAAGGGTCGCGCCAGGCATACAGCTCTAGATGATGAATTAACGGTCCTTGCTTCGTACATAGTAGATGATATTTGAGACGGCGAAGCTGAGCTTTCCAAGCGGGCATTTGTTGTGGAGATGATTCAACGTAACGTGCTCCCACGTCATATTCGGATCTGGGTGTTTCCTGGCTTTTCAGATGGCATCGCTAACCCTCTAGACCGCAGACACGCCGCCTGCATCATAAAGTTTCTTGGTGTGGCTTTTGGCTGGCAACGGTCGACACGGAGGCAGAGGGCTCGGCGGCTCAGAAACGACGTAGTAAAGTCCGTTCCCGTCCCCCCAAGATGGGCAGCCAGGAGAAGGCGAGGCCTGCAGGGTAAGGAGGATCCGGACCCCAAAGAGCCAGGAGTTCTCGTCGATTTGTTGGAGCGCTCCGGCGTTGCCGCCGTGCCTGTCCTCGGATACTTCCAGAACATAAGAGGACGAGGTTGTCCTTTCGTCGGCATCAACAACACTTCCGGCTACGAGTCGCAGACCTCGAGGGCTGACACGGGCAAGCAAGGCCGGGTCATCTTATCTACGGCAGATAACTCCACACGAGGCAGTGGGCAACATGAAGAAGTCTCCATAATGGCTTGAGTGTTGCAGTCTATCAAGACCGCGCGCTGCCATGCCTCCCAAGTCCCACCCCCTGGCGACTTCACATTCTTTCCGGGTAGACCAGTCCACTGCCTAGCTTAATTATCAGAGGACGATAATGCACGCAAGAAAGGTGGGGAGAAATCACTTGATGGGAACAGAAACTGGGAGTTATTTGCCACATGTGCTTCCATCTGCCTTCGTTCCGGCGCAAGTCTTAGCTCCGGTGATGTTGTTGTAATCGCAGGTGGGACAGTTAACAGCGTCAACTGGCTTCACAGGAATAAAAGCTGTCGTCTTGCCGGCTGTGGGTGTTGTGTATGGTTCTGGTGAAACCTGGTAGTTTTTCAAGGTGCTCATACTCCTTTTGATGCTCTGTTCGGTTTGCTGCGGGCGGCTCAGAATTAATGGTGAGGGAGAGGGTGTGACAGGAGAGCACTTGGATAGCGCGCCTTATATGTACACACTGCGGTATGAAGCTCTGGACTTTTCCCTGAGCAGTACATTCCCACCATTAAATGTCAAGGGTTCCACAACATTGGTTCAACCCATGGTGTGCTGTTTTGCCTCACGGACTGCACGGTTAGTCGCTGCCCCTCTCCTGCCCTCCGCGCACAAACTCACGTCCTCCACATGCACCGCCATCTCGACCTGGCGCCGTCGAGATCACTAGCGCCCGGTGATTGATGTGGGAGGTTTGCCCGTTGTAAACATCTTCTGGTTCTTAGGCCTCAACGGCGTTAGAACATAGAACCGCCAGTTCAAAAATCCGAATTTCGTAAACGTGGAAGCGGCGCCTGCGGCCTCCCGGATCCAAGACAAGAATGTCGGCGATTGGGGAAGGAGGTGCTGGATCAGAAGAGGGGTCCAAACCAAGATGGAAAATGCCAAGCTGCCAAGCCTGCCAAGCCTGTTCCACACGAGGGCGGAAGCAGAAGCAGCCAACCGCCAGCCACCGGCAGATGTCGCAGTGCCCCACAACATGCCGCGTTTTCCAGCCGTGCAATCGATGCCACGCTTCTTTCCTTCCACGCCTGCAACGAGGAATGCCTTTTCTCCGCACCGATGGTGCGGTCGGCCGCCTCAATACGAGCTGGAAAAGAGAGGGCGAAAAAAAATCGGCCGGATGGTGGCATCACCACTGCGAGGATGCGAGGATGCCTAGCTGCATATTCTTGCTCCAATGCTTTCTTCCAACCACAACCCTCTCAGACTGTTGAACCCACTGTGGCAAAGTGGGACCATGGTGGCGATATTGGATGAACCCACTCAGGGGTTCAGGGGCAGATTGGTCTTGGCATGGCATTGGGTATCCGTTAGCTCCCCCGAGGAAATGGGCTTTTGGAGCCATATATAGCTTTTTTATAGTTATATAGATTGATACAATTGAAGCTATTATCACTGTTGATTCCTCCGTCTGTTCAGACCAATTAGATTCCGATCCTATATTTTAGGTTCGACAATTAAGAGTCTTATTACTCAAATTACCTTTAAGTAACGCTAAAAGTACTAATCCTTCGACCGCCTTAGCCCGAACCTTCGAGCTAGCTAGCAGTCAAGATATCTACTACTAAGTTAACTACTAACCTCGCTGTACTTAAGAAGCTAGCTAACTAGTACGTTTAGAACGTCTAGTTTACCTCGAAAGTAGCCTTATACAAACTGCTCGACTACGTCCTAGGTAAAGAGGCCCTACTTAAGCACCCTAGTAAGTTCGATCCCGATATAGCCTAGGCTATATACGAAACTAAAACTATAGCTAAGTTCGATCGCTTGAACCTAGCCTTAACCCTAGCATAAGATATTGACTACAACGGCGCCGATACGCCCGTCTTACGAGTTACCCGAAGCGGTACGGCCTACGCCCCTGCCCCTAGCTACGCTAGCGCTTACGCCGGAGCCGGTAGCGGCAACAACGACAACGCGGCTACCGCTATAGCCGCCCGAACGGCTAAGCAAGTATACCTATTAATAGTGCAGAACTAGATACTCTCTATCTTAGAGAACAACTACTAAGAGAAGGCCCGAGAGGCGGCCTAACAATAGAAGGAAGTCTAGAAGCTCCGGGACTTTATTATAGATACTATCTAGGTCTAGCTCCGAACAACCCGTCTTCGCGTAGACTAAGGCGTTAATAAGTAGTACCGTATCTACAAGGGATTTGGCGCTAACGACGTTAAGGTAGCTATAGCCCTCCGCGAGAAGATTAGAGCGTACTACGCTATCCTTGAATAATCGAGGTTCGCGACTACGGTATAAGAGGATTTCGAGCTATAGATTAAGAAGTAGGAGATACTAATAGAGGAAGCTATTATAAGGGATATCTAGGAAGGAACTCTCCCTATCGTTTGGATCGCTAACCTAAGCAAAGCGATTAACTAGATACCCCTTGCCTTTGTTACTCGATCTAAGAAGTAGAGAGTAGTTGCTACTAACTTCTAAGACTATACGATCGAGGATATAACCCGCTAACTCCGGATCGGCTCCTAAGACCTCCTGGCGAAATCGAAGCCTAGGGTTACCCGTAGGGCGTTCCTAACATTCGGTAGTAAGAGAAAGAGAAGTAATATAAGCCCCTAGTAGGAGGAGGAGGTTATACTATATAAGGCGTATAAAGGAGTATATAATATAGAAAGATGCTACTACCTATACCTAAAGAGAGCCCCTAGAGATTTATATATAGAGAGAATATTATCTAGAGAATAGAGAAGAACCTTAAGGCAAACCCCTCGCTTAAAGCTAAGACGAGGCGAATGAAGCCGAAGAGATAGAGATCTAACCTGAAAGAGTTATCCTAAGATTAAGATTAACTCCCTATAGCGTTAGCCCTAAGTAGGAGTATATAATAACAACGTGCTTCCCTAGAGTACCGCCCTGCTTTATAACTAGAGGTAGCCTATAACTAGATACCCGCTGCTTTGCTACTAGTAGATAAGAGACCTGCTACGTTATAACTAGTAGAAGAAGAGCGCCGAAAGGCCCCTAAGATACCTACTGTAAAATCAGTGGACGAAGAGTGCCGAAACTCTACGTAAGTAGCAGTAGCCCCCTAAGAGTGCTAGACAGCTGATCAAACAGCTAAGGCCCCCCCTATTTAGACAAAGACCTCTCTAGAGATAACATCGGCACCTAGCTAGGAAGCTACTAAGATATTAGAGAATTTTCTAACGCCCTACTTCAAGAAGTAGGTACAGTAGCTAGCTAGGTACGGGCGTACGGTTAGAAGATATACCGCAAGCTTCTTTACTATACTAGTAGCCTTCTAAGTAGGGTAGCTTATATACCCTCTAGTCAACTCGTCCATCCTCGATTCTAGATTAACTATCTACCTATATAACAACCTCTCCCGGTTTAAGTCACTACCTTGCCTTGCAAGCCCGTTAGACTACGTTTAGGCTAGAGAATATCCCGTTGCTATTAAGGGATATAGCGAAATCGACATTATAGTAAAGACTAAGAACGGATCCTAAGTTATTACTCTTAAAGATATAGCTTTTTGCCCGACTTTTATATATAACCTTGTCTCCCTTTACTAACTTAAAAACCGTAGTATCTAGTAGGATACCTGCAACGACTGCCTATAGCGCGGAGAAAACGCATACCTCTGCGACGTTTAAGACCGACACGATCAATTCGTCCTAGAATATATTCCCTAGACAACTATATACGCTGCCTTCGCTACGTAAAAGCAATAGCTTAACACGTAGACCGCTTAGGCACTATCTAGAGCGGATACGATAACATAGTATCTCCGCCTCGGTCACCTAGGCCTAAGGGCCCTCGAACATCTCGTTAATAGTGCTTACGGAGTCAAAATCAAGGGTATTATAACAGTAGAGTACGACGGGTGCAGATATAGCAAAGCAAAACGTTAGATCAGCCGAGAACCACGCCTAGACCCTCTAAAGGCAGGGGACCGCATCGCTATTGACTTCTACAAATACCTAGGCGCGCGATAAGATTACACCGTACTACTGCTCGCTACTAACTAATACTCTAGGTATATATAGGACTATTATATAAGAACCTACAAAGGTAACAATATCCTAGCGGCCCTTAAGACCCTCTTCTATATACTAGAGACCTAGTACAAGATCAAACCTAAAGCAATCGAGTATAATAATAAGTTCACTAAGACCAACGCTATTATAGCGTTCTTCAAGAGCAAGGGTGTTAAAGTCGAGCCCTATACCGCCTATACGTAAGAGTAGAACAGGGTAGTAGAGCGCTTAGGGGGTGTGATTAAGGAAAAACAACGTTATATAGCTCTGAGCGCTAACCTCCCGATCAAATTGTAGCTTGAGATTTCCTAAGCATTGGTATACCTCTTTAATTATATACTAAGGCAAGGAAGCGGTTAGAAGATACTATTTAAGAGATTCTACAAGTACCTGGAGAAGCGAAGCATAGTCGTAAAGTCACCTCTCAAAAGTAGAGTCACATTCAATCTTGGCACCTACCTACATATCCAACCACCCCTATTCAAACTACCACAACACACTCAAATCAATGCCAATTCGCAAGCCAACTTGATCAAATTGAAGATATCTGACTGGCCTTCAATACTTAGTATACCACCCACGTGCCCGTACCACAGCATCCAGTCGTCGTAGCATCGAGTCGATCAGCTTGTCAATCAGTGCCTGGGGCACCCTATCCCACGCAACCTTCAGGGCCTCTTCCACCCTTCCGATATTTGTATCGTTGTTGCTCAGAAGATACAGGTCTAGGAAGTCCCTACGTAGGATACCCTTCATTGCCTTCTATACGTGCTCAATAGGGTTAAGGTTAGGACTGTAAGCCGGGTGTAGTTGAACCTAAATGCTATGATCTTCTAACTACTCCTTCGTCTTTGCTATAGTATATACCCTGGTATTATCTTATAGAAAAAAAGTACTAGGGCGGTAGTATAGCTCAAGACCTTCCTCTAGAGCCTAGATATAGCTATTTGCTAAGTATCCTTTACGCTAGGCTTCGTCGTCCCGGATTATAATAACTAGCGGGGACCTCCCTCCCTTCTAGATGCACCCCTATACTATAACTATAATCTCTGCCTTAACGCTAGCCTAGATATTAATAAGCTCTTTGTTGTATTTATCCTTAGGCTCGCGAAAAACCTAGCTATTTGGCTTATATAGCGCTGTCTGGACCGAAGATTCGTCTAAGTATACGCCCTAGGAAAGATAGTAGTTAGCCGGATCTACTATACTACTTGCGCCAACTACTATACCTTAAGCACTATAGCGTCTTTGCCTCTAAGCTCTTTACTATACGCAAGCCGGTTGGCTGCTCGACCGGGTGTAAGATTTATCCTCTTGATTGACCTCTATTTGCGGTTGAAATACTTGCCGAGAGACCGCCGTATAGTAGAAATCGACACGCTAGTGGTGCTCCCGTTACGTAACGCTGCCTAGCCGATATAGGGGTCCCGTTTGATCAAACGCTGGATATATCTAACCTATATAGGGGTAAGCTTTTTAGGCCTACTACTACGTAGCTTTGAATCGACTGATCCGCTGGCCTGCACGCGCTTGACGGTACGGGTAATGGCGGTTGGGCTACAGTCGAACTT
>MU853401.1:1232841-1271645 GCA_033297235.1 Trichocladium antarcticum
CCGTTCAATCGGGGTAAGGAATTTCCGCTTGCCTACAATAGAACGGACATTTGGCGATAGTTCTATTCCGAATGCACGCATTTTGGCCCAGAATTGACGAAGTTGTAGTGGTTGCAAGAAGATAGTAGTAAAATTGAACGCGCGTTGCGCGACGCGATTTTGTAGAGTAGGTGGGTCGTGTGACTCTACTTTTGAGAGGTGACTTTAATAGAGCGACGTAAACTAGCACTGAACCATTTGAAGGTGTATAGATACAAGGCTTACGCTATAACAACTATAGCGTAAAAGAAGGAGCGCCGACTATAGAGATTCGAGCCGATAGTATTTGTAGGATACCTAGTAGGATACTAATCCTCTAACATCTACCGAATCTAGAACCCTAGAACCAACGATATAGTAGCTACCTAAGACGTTATTTTTAACAAGACATAGGTCTTTTCTAGAGACCTCGAGCGCATCGCGATCGATTAGAAGCAAGTTAACCTAGAGGCACTTGCCTAGTAGCTTGCCGATTAAGAAACAAGAAACCTAGCTACTAAACTAGATAAACAAGAACCTGAGAATAAGGACAAAGACAAGGATATCGCCGTCTACCTAACCGATAACGTATTAGAAGAAGAAGAGCTTAAAGAGGAGATCTTAGATACTATTATAGTTAAAGGCGACGCCTCTGGCGATTTCCCTAAGTTCTACTAAATACCTCCTACAATACCTCCTACTGCTCTTTTAACCGCGCTAATAACTAGCTTACGAGCCGACAATACTATAGAAATCGTAGTAGCATTCGAACTATAGTACGTAGCCTTCTATACGGGTATACTATCGACCGTAGTCGGTATATTAAGAGACAAGCCTATTATAAAAGCTACGATTAACCGACTCTAGCGAAAGATAGCGACCCTAGTAATTAAGCCTAAGAAACTAAAGACTACCGAAGAAGAGCAGACTCCGCGAGGAACTATTACAAAGAAGCGCGTTATATAGCTAATGAAGAAGAAAGATAGTATTAAACGCCTATATTGTAACATCCTTCCTCCCGAGCCGAAATAGCATTATAAACTCGAGAACCACCTGATAGAAGCGCTCTTCCTATAAGCAGAGAAGGATTACTTAGCTAGCTATAGCGTTAAGTAGTTGTAGGATAAGGTTTCCCGCTAACAAGCAGATATACAATAGATTCTAGACTATATATAGGTTTACATCTACAAGTTTAGCTAAGATAGGTTCCTCGATAAGTACAAAGCGTAGCTTATAGTTCGCGGTAATTAATAGTAGAAGGGATTAGTAGAAGAAAATTACGCTACTACTCTCGCGATCTAGTTACTCTAAATAGTACTTGCTATTATAGCGAGATTCGATCTCGAGTTAATCTAATTTAACGCGGTTAACGCCTTCGTAAACGCCTTCCTTGACGAGCTCGTGTATATATAGATACCCTAGGGCTACTGTAGATACAGGAATATACTAAAGCTAAATAAAGCTCTATATAGGCTAAGAAAATCCCCTCTCCTATAGTAACGCGAGCTAACTAACACTTTAAGAAGTCTAGGATTCGTCAAGATACTACGCGAGCTATACGTAATAATAAATAGGGACGTTATTATCTTCTTTTACGTTAATAACATTGTAATTATATACTATAAGAACAAGCAAGAGAAGGTTAATAAGATTGTTAGTAGCCTACGTAAGAAATACGAACTTACTAGTAGCGACGAGCTATAGTAGTTCCTAGGTATCGAGATCTACCGCGAGAGAACTAAGAAGCTCGTTTAGCTTAGCTAGACATTATATATCGAGAAGATCGCGAAGCTCATAGATTCGGAAGCTATACCTAGAATACCTATAATAACGATGGAATTGCTTCTATACGATAACATTGTAGATCTAGGTGTAACGCGATTCTACTAGAAGAAGGTTAGCTCGATACTCTACGCCGCTATTATATTACGACCTGATATCGCTTTCGTAGCTTCGAGACTTTCCTAGTTTAATTACAACCCGGGCCTAGATTACTACGTAGCGGCTAACTAAGTACTAAGATACCTCTACCAAACACGCTTCTTCGCCCTCTAATTAGGAGGAGGCGACTAGCTAATCGTAGCAAGTAACTCTTTATTCGCTAATAACCTTATTGATCGGAAAAGCTTACAAGGCTTCGCTATCTAACTATTTAGCGGTCTAATTGCGTAGCGTGTAAGCAAGTAAGATATAGTTACAACCTTAACGACCGAAGCCGAGTTATTAGCTCTTTTGTAAGCGGCTAAAGAAGGTATATTCGTAAGCGGATTAATCTCCGAACTATCGGTCGATCTTAATAACGATTGGATTACGATCTAGTACGATAACTTATAGACTATCCGACTCGTTAACGCTAAGATCGCTACTCTATAGACTAAGCTTAAGCACGTAGATATCTACAACTACTAGCTAAGGTAGGAGCGCGAAGCTAGTAAGATTAAGGTAGAATACGTACCTACCGCGAAGATAATAGCCGACGGGTTTACAAAGGCCCTAACGGCAGATAAACACTAAGAATTCGTTACAATAATTAATATAGTACCTATCGAGAGCCTTATTCGCTAGAGAGCAAGCAAGACTTTAACGGAAGAGAGTATAGCGCTTATAGCGGGATACCTATAGTCTATATAAGGGGGTAGGAGCTAAGGAGTCTCCCGACTCTCCCTACTAGAAAACAAAAGACAGAGACTAGAGGGAACCTAAGGCTAGATAGCTACGGAACGGAACAGATACTAGGGAGCTAGATTGCTAGGGAATTTGGATCTTAGGAATAACCTTACTTATAGGAGTACTCTAGAGCAGCTGCCTAGCAGTTACTCTAAGAGGGTGTATTAAACCCACTATAGCAAAGTAGGACTATAGTAGCGATATTAGATGAACCCACTTAGGGGTTTAGGGGCAGATTGGTCTTAGCATAGCATTGGGTATCCGTTAGCTCCCCCGAGGAAATAGGCTTTTGGAGCTACATACAGCTTTTTCATAGTTACACAGATTGATACAATTGAAGCCATCATCACTGTTGATTCTTCCGTCTGTTCAGACCAATCAGATTCCGATCCTATATTTTGGGTTCGACACAGACTCAACCCGTTTCTGCTGCCTGGGCCCCACGCCACATTGACTCCACGAGGAGATCGGCAGCACATACGCCGTTTGGGGATGCCGTGGACTCAGCTGGTGGAATATCTGCGGCGCAACGCCTGCGGCCTGACAATCTGACCGGCGTAACGCGGCGAAATGTAACCAGATCTTCCACGGGAAGCCCGATCAAGTGACGACATACAGGAACACACCACCGGGGCTTCCGAGTCTATCCACACCGCCATTGATGAATGACCGGAAGAACCGGTTAACCGTTGCGTATCCGCTGTTGTCAGCCACAATCGCGGAACTTCACATCTGACGATCGGTATATCTTCACTCCCATCCCAGTTCCGTTATTCTGCGTTTCCTTAATCCCAAACAAACAATCCCCCTCTACATCAAACCAGACATTGAACCCAAACGCCAAAATGCACCTCCCGCTTTCCTCCACACTCCCCATCCTCCTCCTCCCCCTCACCATCACCGCGACCCCCATCATCACCGCCAACAGCGCCGCCGCCACCAGCGGCTGCACCGACACCTCCTTCCACGCCTTCTCCTGGATCGCGCGCGCCTTCGACTTCCACGCCTCGTACACCTTCACCACCCCGGCCCACCAGAACTCGTGGGGCTATGCCTCGTTCGACCTGTACAACCCGGCCGACGAGTCCACCACCCACTGCGAGGCGAGCAGCAACCAGCTGAGCGACTTCTTCTACGGCACCCTCGCGTACCAGTGCGACGACGCCGGTGCGGGCCGGCTGGGCAGGACGACGTTTGATTTCAGCCGGCCGTCGGGCCAGCTCCGGGTGAACCAGACGTGGAACTGCAATGACCAGGATCCTCAGTGGCCGTGGGTTTTTTCCCTGCTTTTCTTTCCCTGGTACTTGGATGGACTCGGGTGGCTGACTTGTGCAAAAGGATCACCTTCACCGGCCGCGGAGAGGTCGGCTTGATGCTGGATTGCGAGGAGACAAAGTACCAGAACCCCAGCTGGACTATGGGCCAGATCTACTCCACGCGGGACATCAAGTGCGCACCGGTCGACGCAACGATTCTGCCGACTGAGTTGACCGCGGTTGCGTGAGTTATGCCGGGGGGTCGAGGATGGAAGTAATATGTACATGATGTTAATGGATGACTTGGATATGACAGGGATAATTAATTTAGCAGGGCCCATATGGTGGCCTAGGGGGGCCGGTAGGGGCTTGGAAAGGAGTGTCTACTGGATAGGCCCATACAGGAGTTTGTTGCATGAGATGTTCCCAAGAACACACTCCATCGAGTTCACGGATATAAACACACAGTATATTCAGTGTGTTCCTGCACCTTGTTGATAGCAATCTGTGCCGCTAACTGACTGAGACTTTTGAGAAAATACCTTTGAGAAAACAAACTCCAACCCCGAGATCATCATTCATCAACCATCATAACTCATCATACACATCAACGCCTTTCACTCCGCATCCAGGGGCGCCTTGGGCGGCGTGTCATTCACCTGGATGCCCCCACGCTTCTTCTCGTGGCTGTCCGGCATGGGCAGGGCCCAGCCACCCTCGCCTTCCGGGGTGGCAAGCCATAGCCTGAGCAGATGACGGCGTGGTGCAGGAGGCGCAAAGTCTACCATCCCAAGTCAGCACACCGAGCAACCAAACGACGGAAAGAATAGCCACTCACCCTTGTACGCCGTCCTCGCATGTAGCAGATGCGCATTGCTCACAAACTGGATATCCCCCACCTCCAGCACCATATGCAGCGCCTCCCGCTGGCACGTCTCCTCCAACACCTCCAGCGCCCGCACCTGCTCCGCACTCAGCGCCGGAATCACCCCCTCGTCCGAGAACCGCGCCAGCGACCGGACATAATACGGATCCCACTTGCAGTACAGTCTCCCCCTGCCACCATTCTCGAGATACACGACCGGCTGGCGGATCCACGCCTGCTCGCCCACCGACACCTCGCCCTTGCGGTCAAAATACCACACCGGCCGCGTCAGCAGCGCCGCCACGTCCGGGTGCTCGCGCTGCAGCACATTCCACACGCGATGCACGCTGACCACATCGCTCTCGCCGCCGACCTGCGCGCGGTGCGCGCACAGCAGCCCGACGACGTCGGCCTCGTCGGCGTGGAAGGACTGGCGCGCGCGCGTGCGGTAGAGGCGCACGGCGTGCGTCTGCGTCGGGTCGTCGCCCACGTCCTTGACGTGGCCGAGGACGTGGCCGCGGCCGTTCTGCGAGACGAAGTAGCCGAGGTGGGTGCCGAGGCCCATGTAGGCGACGGCGGTCTTGCGGGACCCCCACAGCGCGGCCGGGAAGCGCTTGAAGAGGACGAAGCCCCGGCCGTCGAGGATGTCGGACCGGACCCGCGCGAGGGTCGGACCCAGGTGCTGGGCGAGGGGGAAGTTGTGCTTGGAGATGCCTTCGAGTGGGGTGTTGCTGGCGATGAAAGCGTCCGCCGTAGCCGAGAGCTCGGCGATTTCGGCGTCGGTGAAGGGGTGCGTCCAGGAAGAGGGGTTGTTGATGAAGTCGGAGCGTTTCCAGACGGTGGGCCCGGTGATTTCCTTGGGGAAGGCCGAGTAGGGCTGGAGTACGTTGTAGAGGGGCGGGTGCTGCCCAGAGGTGCGGATACCGTCCGGGAAGATGTGGCGGGGCGCATTGTCGTTGCCGCGCTTGGAGGAACGCGGGAGCTGCTGCTGGGCCTCTTGAACAAGGAGTCCGGGCGCCATGGCTGCTGTTGGGGGGGAGATAAACGCGAATATGTGTGATGGAAATGCCTGGTTCGTATGGAGCGGCTGCCTGTTTCCCCCGGATTTCACCCCGGATTTCAATCAGCTTGAACCTTGAACCTAGAAGAGAGGACACTTTGGGGAAAACATCCTGCAGGAGGTCTTGGTCGCTTATAAGTACTAATCATGAGCGTCTTCGCTGTGGTCACCGCCCCGGACAATGGCGTGATTGCTCAACACAGCAGTTATCGTCGGCTGGTATGCAGCGTAACCATTCGACACCTCTCCTCGCACTGTTGCGAACCGATGTCGACAAGTTCATTGGCGCATTGCGAGATTGTCCCGGCGATGGCGTGCTGGTTAGACTTCCATGACGCGAGACCATGCTCCGCAATGCCTATTCCGCCATCGCCGCGACACAAACGCAACACGCAGTTGCTGGCCTAACAGAATTAATTTCCCACATAATCATACTGGGTGAACTCGGCGCAAAACGGGACATTTCTGCGGACCGCCGAGTAAAGCCTTTCGAAGGTGTTCCGAGTTGAGCTGGCGGTTGACCAGGGAGTGCTGTCTGCGTACACCGAGGTACCAGGCCGGCTTGGACAAAGGGTCATTCGGGAATAAGCAAGTTCTTGCTGTTGAAGAATTAGCGACTGGTGAGATTGTCCATATATCTGGCCCCTTGGGTAGTGTTCCGGTGTCCAATGTTCGGCTGGAAGACTTCCAGAACCCTGCCATCGATGTGTGGGGAATGGTCACGTACCATAAAACTTGGGCAGAGGATATGTCAAGGGGGATGCTCTGTCCAGTGTTGCCCCTATTTGGCCATTGTCTATTAGTAGTTGGTAGTGCCTAGCTGCCCTCGCACACTGTTAGTGGTAAGGCAGAGAGTGGGGTTTGGTAGAACCGATGATGTGATTTGTGATCGTCTAAGTCGAGCCTCGTCCTCTATCGCGCTTACACATGCCTGGCAACAATTTCCCCTATATGATGGCCAAAAAAGTCCTGCTCGAATGGCGACGGCCAGCCGATGCCCCAAGATAACAATTACCCAAAAGTAGACGGCAGCACCTCCTATGGCAGCAGCCGCTTGAATGGGTGCGCCTCAGTATTCAAGACATACTCGTCAAGACTGATCAGGTCGGGCTCGCTGAAAATCAAATAAAAATACTTCACTGTCTCGGCCAACCAGAAGCTTTCCATTGAGTCGAGCTTCTCCGGTTCGCCGGCTTTGACAGTGACGTCGGCAATCGCCGAGTTGGCCAGTGGCGTCCTGGTATTCTCCTCAATCGCCTCCCACATCTTCCAGGCCGACTCGAGCAGGTCCTTGCGGCCAGTAATGCGGTACAGAATGAAGACGCTCTCGATGGCTTCAGGCCGCAGGACATAGCGCGGATCGTCGATGGCGGTAAACCCCATGGGCAGCCTCTTGTTGGCGATGATCTCGTCGGCTTGTTTCGCGTCCAAGTCAGCGCTCAGGCCAGCCTTGCTCAGCACCGCCCGCCGCCATTTAGCTTCGTCCCAGGGACAGTGCTCGGCCGAGTCGCATGGCAGCGTGTGGTAGGTTTCTGGCATGATGCCGCGGGGAATGGCTTGGTACGCCCACACACAACCATCCGTCAGCTTCTCGCCTTTCTCAACATGTGTATCGTTGCGCACGAGCTTGCCACCGAGTGCAAGCATGCCGCCGGCGAAGCACACCAAGTGCTGACCGTCCGGCCGGAGCTGCCTAACGAGCTCGCCTTTCTCCATTCGAGATGTAACCAGACCCGACATGAGTACGTCCTTCTCATCGGGCAGCATCGGCCGGAAGAGGTTGTAACGGATGGCTGTTTCCATCGAGGCCTCGTACATATCGCGGTAGATGGGCAACAGGCCGCCGACAAGCGCGTACGTCTTGGGCAGGTACTCGTACAGCGAGTCGGCCATGGCGCCGAGGGTATAATCGCTGTGGGTCCTAAAGTCCTTGGTCCGGGCGTTGACCGTGACCGGCCACATGCCTGGTAGGCGGGTTGTCTGTTGCTGGTCGTGGAGGGCTTCGATGATACGCTGCACGGCGTCATACCACTTCGGGTCCCCCGTTAGCATGGACAGGCGGATGAACTCAAGCGAGAAGGTGCCAATCTCGGCGAGCAGGACGTGTTCATCGGCCAACTGAGGCCGTTCCCAAGCTGCCGCCAACGCATTCCACCGTGTCATAGGCATCCGGTTGGGGGTGTCGAAGGCGACGTAAAGCATCTCGCCGACCTCTCTGGCTTTGGCAAGCAGCCTGTTGTCGCCGCTGAGGTCATACGCTGCGAGGAAGCCGCCGAGGTAGCGAATGGTAGTCTCGAAGACGTTGATGTCCTGCGTGTCCACCGTTTCGAAATTGATATTTGCAGCAGCGGCGACAGCTTCGTCGAAGTCGTCTCTCAACCCCATGATCCACAGTGTGTCGAGGCTGTCGACGAGCGTGGCGGCCCACCCGCCAAAGGGGTTATGCGTGCCGCCGCTGACGGGAGTGAGCTCATCGCTCATCCAGGCATGCTTGCGATATGATGTCCAGCACCTCTGGAAAGTAGCCTTGACGGCGTCTCGTCTTTGGAGGCGCACCTCACGCTCAGATGTGGACTCTGGAGCGAAGTCCTTTTGGACCTTGGGTAGCGCCAAGGGATGCCCTGTCGGGAGCGCCCGCATGTCCTTGACAGGGAAGCGGGTCTGCAGTCGGCTCCATTGGGTCTCTGTTTGCCCACGGTGGGTGTCGCCTAGAGGCCGTTTGACTGGACTCGGTCCGCCCGCATCGAGCCGTTGGAAAGAATAAAGAAGAAATAGGATAAATCCGACAAGAAGCAAGAGTAAAGATTTTCGTCGCACAAACATGCTCATTTTCGGGGACTGGACCGTGTGTCCGTGTGTCCGTGTGTCCTCTGGCGTGGTTGGGACGAAGGAGTCCGAATCTGGGGCTGTCAGGTTTCAGTTCGGCCCGGAGCAGGAAATTGGGATGGCATGCCAAACCACGTACCCCGCACTTCATTAGCGTCTTTCCTGCATCTCCACAGCGAACTCCGCCCGGGAAGCTAGGGGAGATCGAGATATGTACCCACCTGGGCGCTCCACAATCAACATCAACTTCAAGTGACATCAACCACATCGAATACCAGTGATCCTCACCTCGAAGCAACCATATCATTTGGGTTGTTCAAGTATAAGTTGAATCTAGTGTTGCTTATTTTCCAGTCCGACTGTTGTTCCTCAGTCGCTCGATGTGATCGGCGGTTGCAATTAGACCAGAATCCTTCTACCTTCGAGGTGCAAGGTCTCGACGAAACCTCAAGCAAGTAGTAGGTTAACAAAGAGGGTTCTTGGTATCCTGCTCTTCATTGTTCAATCTTCCCCCGGAAATATAGGGAGGCTGCATGATTGGATTTGCCATGTCTCACTGCCCAATGGCTCATTCGCTCGGGCCAGCTGGTATGTGATACTTTTTGGGGCAAGTCTACATGCGAGGGCAACCTGGAGCGGCCGCATGTCACCCTCCCTTCCATTCCTCCCTTGTCTTCATGGTGAAGCAATGTTGGGTTAGGAGCGTAATTACCTTCGCCTTTCCCATTCGGAGTCTCGGCAAACATGAGTGTTCAGTTGTTTACGAGCTTTATAGTTCCATGCCAATACAGATGTGGGTGAAACCATGGTTGATTGAAGAAGCTGTCGATTAATCCTGGTATATTCCACCAAACAAACTATTGTTGCAGCACCAAAAGCCGAAGCTGTGGCTACCCCATCCACTGGTCGATATCTGGCTATGCTATCACAATGCAAGATGCTTGAATCGCATTGCTTCCATTCGAGTTTCTCGGAGCACTTGTACCCAGCTTCCACTCAGAACACAACAGATAGGAACGTCCCGGGAAGGTGAGTCCAGACTGGTTTGTCGATTGGCCAGCCATCTGAGGCGTTCCTTCCCTGCCACCCGTCTATTAATGTTGTGACACCTCGATGCCTCAGGAACCTACCCCGCGCCAGCCACTCGCCGGTCTCCCCCTCCCAGTCTCTCTCTCTTTCCTTTCCTTCTCTCCCGCCCATCCAACAACCGTCGTCAATCGGCACACGGTCACCATCCATCCGCTCCATCAAACCGTTTTTTTTTCAGACAAGAAAAAAGATGCTCGCCTCAAGCAGGGTCTCTGGCGCCGTCGCCCGCATGGGCTTGAAGCCGACTTCTCGATTGATGTCGACGGCGCACACCCAAGGTAAGCGCTGGTGGTTCAATTGAGCCAGGTGTCATCTCCTCTTGTGCCGGACGCGTTATTTATTTACCCTGTGTCTCGACTCAAGCTCGCATCCCAAGCTCCATCATCTCGGCTACTCGCCAGCAGCCGCTGACTGGCCGCCATGGTCTCGTGCTCAATGGCGCCCGCAACACGTTTGCCTCGACCATGGTCCGCAATGCCATGCAGCGCCGGGGTGTTGTCGTCGAGTCGGCCGCCGCCGCCATCGTCACCGCGGCCAAGGTGCACGGTGCCGGTCTTGCTACGATCGGTCTCGCTGGCGCTGGTGTCGGCATTGGCACCGTTTTCGGCTCCCTCATCCAAGGTGTCGCTCGCAACCCCGCCCTGAGAGGTAAGAATTGGCCACCAGCCCATGGTCGACGATTGACGAGCTAACAGAGATCGAATTGCAGGCCAGCTTTTCTCCTACGCCGTTCTGGGGTTCGCCTTCGCCGAAGCCACCGGCCTATTCGCCCTCATGGTTGCCTTCCTCCTTCTCTACGCCTACTAAAAATGGTTTGGCGGTTTAACTCACTGCCGTACTGGAACGTGGACATTTGACTGGGAGGATCAATGGCAATGTTCTAAAGATGGTGCCGGGATTGTGTAGTAGTAGATTCGCTATCTTTGCACTAGCGAGAGTTATATACATGGGGCGTTTGCAGTAGCTCGCCGCCTTGCTCCACTTCCCCGTGCATTGCCGAATGCTAAATTTGTGGATATCGGACAAGGGTTTCTGTCTTTTGCCCATACAAGTTCCCTGTCTGCTCAGAAGGGTTCAAAACTGGTAGCTTTGAGGACAAGAAACCAACCCCTTCGAACAAAAACGAAGACAAGAAGCTGTCGTTGTTGCGGGGAGGCCGAAAACGCGAATCTGGACATGGCGGGGATCCAGACAGAGTAGGTCGAGACCCCCCGTTCCTCCCACGGTAGACGCCGGACAGGCAGTGCTAATCATGTCCTGTCCGGATATTAGGCCTCTTCCCGGATGTTCTTTTCCCTAGTCTCGGATTGGCCTTTCTCTCCTCGAGACTTTCCTCCATGTCTTCCCTACCTACCTGCTACCGAATTTGTCGAGTCTTTTTCAGTCCGTCGAGCAGCACTTGTGACTTAAGTATATACCTACGGTACTTAGCCGGGGGATGAGATGGGTGAACCAACCCGGTCCAACCGTACTGTGTATGTCAACTTGGTGCCTGTCTGAGTCGACCATTGTACGTACATGTACATACAGGTAATATTCTAGAACCCGCCGCGAGGCTCTGCTGGATTTCCGGCAAAGAGCAAAAGTCTCAATTGCCAGGCGAGGCCGCACCGCATCCAGCAGCGGTATGGAAGCGCAGGAACTGACTAACTGACTCGCCTCTCTGAGCGTTGGGCATCGATGCCTATTAGTGCATGTGTTCGTGCGCTCAGACTTGTCTAATTACTACTTTACCAAAATTGGGCAAAGACAAAGAAGGCCGTAATAGGTAATTAGCACCTCAAGGTTGAAAAACGACATGATCTTTTGCCCAACTAGATTTGACATGGCACTACCTGGCTTTGCGCCGAAGCAGAACGCTCGGCCCATTCAATCTCCCTGATTAGTGCCTGTCTGGGTAGATCCGGTAGCCCCCATCCTCCTCGATCTTGAGCTCAATCCTAGCACGATACGCCAGCATCGGGACCTCATTCCTCGCGTCAACAACGTCGAGCTCGACTTTCTCAGTCCGGAGACTGGCGCCCAAGACAGAGGTTCCGAAGACGCGGCGTCGAGGTTCCCACATCGGCCAGCCACGAACCGATTGCGCGTGTATGGGCAGCTTCATGGATCCGCTCCTCAGCAGTGTTGTCGTCGTCAAACAAGTCGTCGGTCAGGGTCAGCTCCTCGAGGTTGCGAGGGCATGGGCGAGCCTGGCCAGCACCGGAGCCTCTTGGAGGGTCGGACGCAGCTGGTTCGCGTCCCCGAACAGGGGACGGGATCCTGGCGCCGAAGATGCACCGCCATCACGAAGGCGCGGGGCGCGGGATGGAGGACTTCGATGGGTGTGAACGAAGTAGAATGGGCGACGACTTGCGGCCTCCGTCGCTTCGCCCCGGAACTGTCGCAAACCTCAAGCTGAGACAACAGCATACCGAATCAACCCCATCGCCGCGCCCAGCATGATCGCCACCGGCGCATTCACCCCAAAGTACCTGCCCCCCACATAACTCGTGGCCGTAATCACCACCCACCACGGATCATCTCCCAGACTCCGCCCAGCCTGAAACCCCTCATCAATATACCCCACACAAAAGATGCGATACACGGCAGTATAGATCAGCCCCACCGCACCCGCATTCGCCCCCCGCAACACAGCCCTCACCCACCTCTTCCCCCTCATGGCGCCCCAGACCCCCATCGTCCCATGCACCAGCACCAGCCCGGGCGCGAAGATCCCCACCCACGCCACCACCGCGCCCGCCAGCGAACTGCGCCCTCCGCCGTGCGCAGTCAGGCTGCCGAGAAAGACGGCAAAGTTGAAGTTCGGCCCCGGAAACGCCTGGATCAGCGCGAGGCCGATCAGGAAATCCCGCGGCGACACCCACCCCTCGGCAACGACGTATTCGCGCAGCAGCGGGATGACGACGGGCCCGCCGCCGAAGATGATGGTGCCCGCGAGGTACATGTTGGCGAAGAGGCGGTAGAGGAGCGGTGGCGAGGGGAGGACGCTGCGGAGCGTGAGGATGATGATGAAGGTCACGAGGAAGAGGACGATGATGAGGGTGCCGGTTTTCCAGGTGAGGGAGGGGGTGGAGGGGAGGTGGTGGGAGGGCGGGATGATGCGGGGTTCGGATTCGGCGGTGGAGGGGGAGGGGGATCGGGATGGGGAGGGGTGGGGCGATGGGGGGCAAGGGGACGGGGCGGTTGGGTCGAGTTCGTGGTTGGGTTCTTGCTGGGTTGAAGGGCGAGAGGTGAATGGCCGTTGGAGTCGTCGGGCGGCCCGGATCGGTTTGGCGAGGAGACGATGAGCCCAGCGGAGGTCGAAGATGAGGGTGGCGAGGCCCGAGGCGAGCATCAGAACGGGGAAGTACCAGAGGGCGTTGTACAGCATGCCTGCGGTGCCCGTGAGGAAGACGATGGCGCGCGTCAGCTTGTCGGTGATGGCCTTCTGGGAGAGCTCGACGGCGGCCAGTGCAATCACGCCCACGGTCGCCGCGTTGAGGCCCGACAGCAGGGCGTAGACGGGGCCGGGGAGCTTGTCGTCAACGTTGGCGATTCCTAGGGAGAGGCCGTACATGCCGATGGCGCCGGGGAGACTCCAGAGAAGAAAGCTCGCCATCGCGGCTGCCGGTCCGCCGCGGATCAGGTTGATGCAATAGAGCATCTTGGTGCTACCAGGCCCGGACAGCAGCTGCGACAGGCTGAAGAGCTCCTGGAACACCTCCTCGTCGATCCATGCCGTTCTTTCAACGAACCTTTGGTGAAACTTGACGGGCCGGGCGTTAGTGAACTGATTGCGGCCCGACTCTATTTAGGGGACGGAACTCACCATCTTGAAGTGCACTGGCGGCCCTCCAAAGCCTGTGACGCCCAGATGCCAATTGAATCGGAGAATCTTCCATGCCCGGCGACCCAGCGCCCGGATGCGCGGCGCCAAACTTTTGAATTCACTACTGGGCAGACTCATCTCGGCGATGGTGAGATTTTCGACATGTCGTGTCAAGTAAAAAAAGCTGAGTTGGGGGGAGAAAGCGCGGTCGTACAAATACAATAACGTGCCAAGTCTGTCTGCGCGATGAGACAATGCAGCCTAACCCTTTGAGGAGCAGCTCTTCTTGCCGGGATATTGAAGCTCTCGGTCAACAGTCATTTTGGTGGGTCCAGGAAAATTGCTCCGTGGATAAACCAACCTACCATAACGGGACATTGAAGAACGTGGCATGGCTTGCCAAGGCCAGCATGACATGGGGACGAATCCGAGACGAGCGAGGTCCACCACAAGAATCTTCAAAGGCCATGTTAAGTCGGCGGTCATGTCTATCTGGGAATGCCCTTGCGACGGTGTAAAGTCTTGGCACTGAGATACTGCTCATGGTTACGTCGGAAAATTTCCCAGAGATTGTTTCGTGTTATCCACGGCTCGGTTTGGAGACCTGGACTGTCAGTTCTTGTGCAAGCATGGGGGCGGTTGGGTCTTCCGACGGCAAGGATGACGCCGGGTTAAATGCAACCTGGGCACTCCGCAACGACAACAACCCCCCCCTCCTATTTCCCCAACACAAACATCCCGCCAACCCACCCATACGCCCTCCAAAGCCGTCGCCCATGCCGCCTCGCAGTCCAAAATGGAATCTTGCCCTTCGGATGCGGCTCGTGGAACTGGATCGCCTTATCCACGTCCAGTCTCGTCGGCTGGAACTGCCACACCGAACCATACAGCTTCTCGGCGACGAAGCCTGTTGCGGCCATGGCGTGCAAAAAGTCCGTCCAGGCCACCTCCCCGGGCGTAGACGTCACTTCGGGGTTAAAGAAGAGCACGCGGAAGACCTTGAGGGCGCGGCCATCGACGGCGAGGGTCGGCTGCTGATCGGCGGGGTTCGGAATCAGTTCGGGCGCGGCGGTTTCGGCCGGGGGGTTGGGTGTGCCTTTGGTTTTGACTTTGGCTCGGGGGGTGGGCTTTTGGATGCCGGAGGTCGATGTGTCGCCCAGGGAAAGGGCTGACAATGGGCTGTACAAATCCCCGGTGGGGCCGGGAGGCGAGGGTTTGGTTTCGGCGCGTGGCGGGGCCTCAACCCATTCTGGGGTGCGCTGGAGAGTGCGGTTCTGGGAAAGGACGCGGCTCGTTGCTGTGCTGCTTATATCACCGCCGATGTGGCGGAGGTTCAGATCGATGCTGACCCAGAACCGATCGAGGTTCCGCTCCGCTTGTCTCAAGGCCGCCACATTTTCCTTTGTGCGGCGTTTATCGACCGGGTACGGGAATCTGCGCTTGAAAGGGTCGAGCAGCTGTACCGACCTGGCGACATGTTGAGCCTCGGTACATGCGCGAATGCGGTCCCATGGCTCCCTGCTCTTCTTGGACTCTTCCGCAAGTTCGTCTTGCAAGTCCAGCAAGGCGTTATCGTAGCCCCGAGCCCATGGGTGGTACAGGTCGATCTGACGAAGGGATTCGGTGACGACAGCCAGATCGCCAATGACTTCGGCAACATGAGAAGATATGAGCCTCTTGGCCTCGGGCTCGGCTTCTAGCAGTCGCTGGAGCTCGTCGACAGTGTTCGCAAGCCCGGTTAGAAACAGGTCGTCTCCGTCATTCCACAGCACGCCAAGCAGCCATAGTAAGTTCGTCTCGACCTTGGTTTTCCCAACTCTGGACTTTGAGTGGAGCTGCATGTGGGACTCATTCACATCCGTACACTCGTTCCGAACGAATAGGTGGCGGAGCGGCGGTGAAGGAGCCCCACATCGTTGCAACTGACGCAAAATATCTTTGGCTGCCCTGTTCAGAGTAAAGCGAAACTTCAAAAGCGCCCTCATGTACTCGGCGGGCAGATCTTGCATCGGGGATATCGCGGCCGCGTATCGAGCCTGCAACGCCTGCACCGCCTGGGCCTGCTGACGGAGCTCAGCATACATCTCCAGCTGGAGGAAGACCTCGGTGAGGAAGAGGCGGATGACACGAGACCAGATGATGTTGTCGCGAAGCGGTTCGGTCGACGGGTGAAGGCGGCCTCTGACATCCTTGACCATTTCTGTGCGATGTTCTTTGCTGTCCAGGAGCTGCTCGTAAAAGTACAGCGGGTCCTCTCTTAATGCCCAGAGCCGATCCTCGGCGGCGGATGCTCTCGCTGAGAGGAGTGACTCAACCTTGGCCAGGTCCAATTCGGCCGGAACACGGTATGGTGCTTCTGCAGCCATGACGGTGAGAGACTCGAACCCCGTCGATTCGCTTTCGGATTTCAACTCTGGCTCGGGCTGGATGGGGAAGGAATCGCCAACCCAGGACTCGGCCGGAATCTCGTGCAGAATCAGCCGACAGCATTCGAGCAGGAATCTCAACAGCCGCTCCTGGGATTCGAGGACGAGGAGACCCTCTCCGGGCTGAAACTGTTTCTTCGTGTGAAACCAGTTAAAGGCGTCGTCGTTGTCATCCCAGGAAATTAGCTTGCCGTATTCTCCAGTGTTGGATTCGGTGACACCGTTCAGGATCATTGTATGCAGGTTGAGAAAGACTGGGACGACCGTCTTGGCTATAAAGCCGAACCGGGTGACATCCGCATCTGCGCCAGCAAACTCGGAGGGGAAGTGGCGGCCGCGTGCGTTGAGTAGCAGGGGCAGGGCCCTCGGCTTGCTCAGGTCTTCTTGGTTGATGTAGGGCCACAGGTAGTCCTGCCTGTACTTGGTGCCCGCGTCCCGCTGCGGTTCCGACTCGCGGCGAAAGGCCTCAAAGTCCGGACGATGGGTGAGCGGCATGTTGGGCCACGCTTTCAGGAGAATCTGCAGCCGCTGCGCCTTGGACTTCTTGGACCAGCGGCGCTGGACGGTCGCTTCATGGCGCGCGAGAACCTCGCGCAGCGTCGTCCAAGTCTCAAAGATGGCGGTTGCGCGCTGCTTGACCTCACGGCGGACATCGGGTGCGGTGGCGAACTTGGGCATCGGGAACCTCTTCCCAGCGCCACCGATTTCCGAAAAGAATGCGTGGGGGTCGAAACCACCGGCAACTTCTTGTCCGCCGGCCATGTCATCGAAACCATCCGAGCTCGCCGAGCTCGCCGAGTTGCGTGCCCCAGATCCCGAGCCAAAAGCAGCCCTCCAGACCCCTGTAGGGTCGATATCATTGATATCTTCGCCGCCGAGTCGTATGCAATCGCGTCCACCAAAGAGCGCCTCCCGGAAGGCGGCCGCATGATCCATGGTTGCGTAGGGCCGGTGATGTGAGAGGGAAAAGAGGAGGTTGAAAGGAATTTGAAATTTGGTCATGTACGCATGTACCCCTCAGTGGGGCCGCGCAACCACCGCTGACCCAGCTCCATGGCAGCCGCTCTGATTCGCCGACACATATCGCCGGGATGATGTTGTGGGCAGGTAATTACGGTTCGAATACCTAAGTACTTAGGTATTTCGATACAGAGGAAATGAGCGGAAGAACAAAAGTTGCTGAAGCTGCCTTGGATAGTTGAGTTGCAGACAATGAATTGTTGGATACCTTGCGATGGGTGTTAAGGGCCTTGGGAACGCGGAACTTCCTTTAGCGGCAAGGGCTGTGTTCCTCTGGATGGGGTGGAAGACTGGATTACGGTACGTCGTGCGCATGGTGATGTATTTGTTTAATTGGTAGCGCTGGCATTCTTGTGGAGCACTACCTAAAGAGATCCGGACGGAATTAATTCACACACTCATTCGTGTCATCTTATTCTTCAGTGATAGGTGCCGCAATACTATACTATTCCGCAACTCTCCAAAGCAAAAACTCGGGTGTTCAGAAATAAGATGGCAAGGCTGATCGCAAACTCGCTTCCCTCTTATTAATAGACAACAGCACACGCACTCGACCCACCACTCCAGAAAACAACGATTGTTCCCAGCGGACAAGGACTCACCAGCCCGCCAGCACCGCAGCACCCCCAACCAAAGCCGCCACACCCACAGCCGCCGTCCTCATCGGGGCAACATTGGCCGACACCGGAATGCCACTGACAGTAATAGTGGGCGTGCCGCTCAAGGTAACAGCCGACGTGAACGGCACGCCGCCGTCCGTACTCGTCGCGCCATTGAACGCGGGCTCCTGCGTCGAAGCGGTCGGGTCCGGTGTCGCCGTCGAGTTGGCCGGATTCAGCACCCTGCACAAGCCCACCGTGTCAGCGACAGACCCCGCTCCAAACAAACAAAAAAAAGAAAAGAGAAAAAAGGAAAGGAGAAAAAAGAAAAAAGAAAAAGAAAAGAAAAGAGGAAACACCCCAAACCTACCCATCCACCACATGCACCACCCCATTCCCGACCAACAGATCGGCCTGCACCACCCGGGCGCTATTCACAAACACCCCGCCATCCTCCGCCCGAAACGTGACATTGGCGCCCTGCGCGGTGCCGGCCCGGCCCCCGCCCGCCACCAGCTCGCTGTACAGCACCCGGCCCGGCACCACGTGGTAGCTCAGGACGGCCGACAGCTGGTCGTCGGTCATGTCGGCGACCAGGCTGCCGATGGCGTTGAAGGCGGCGTTGTTGGGCGCGAAGATGGTCAGGTCGGACGCCGTGTTGAGCGTGCTCTCGACGCTGGCGCGCCGCATCGCGCCCACGGCCGCCGTCAGCCCCGCCGTGATGAGCGACGTGGACAGCGGTGCCGGGATGGTCAGCACCGAGTCGATGATGTGCAGCGTGCCGCCGACGTAGGAGAAGTCCTGCTTGTTGCCCCGGCGGGAAGGGGGGGGGTTGGTTAGGCTGGCTGGTTTGGTTTTGGTGTGTGCCGCGGGGGGGGAGTGGGGGGAGGTAGCTGGCTTACGGATGACTCGATGTTGGACTGGGCGCCGTTGCCCGAGATGAGGGTGACTGCGCCGTTTTGGGAGCGGGCCGCCACGCGCTGGCCACCGGTGACGTTGGAGTAGGCTGCGATGTCGAGGAGGGTGGGGACGGGAGAGGTCGTGGTCAGGCCGCTGGACAAGTCGGATATGGAGTACGTCCCGTTGAGGACGTGGTAGCTCAGGAAAGCGGTGAGCAAGTTTGCATCCTCACCCAGCTGAGTAGCCAGGGCCGTGTTGGTGAGTTGGCTCAGTGCGTTGTTGCTCGGGGCTAGCATTGTCACCCCCTGGGCGTTGCTCAGCATGGCATAGACGAGTTGCTGGGACTCAAGCCAGGTGTTCAGGGTGGACAGGGTAGCGCTTTGGCCTGTCAAGACGTCACCCAGCGTCTGGGCCGTCGTCTGACCCAAGGCGACCCTGAGAAGGCAGAGTGACAGCAGACGTTTTATCCGCATGCTGGCGCGAGACACTCGTCAAGTTCGATGGGCGCGGGTAGAGTCTCGAGGAGTAGTCGATGGCTTGGTCGCGAGAAGACGAAGCTGGAGCAGAGAGGAGGCGAGAGACAACAGGAAGAGAGGGTGGAAGAGAGTCATTTTTGTACAAGGCCGGATGAGCATGTATCAGAGCTGCCTGTCTACCTAGACCTGACGACATGGCCACCAGAATCACAAAACTGCTGCATCGCATGTGCTCTTTGCAAGCTCCCGGAAGGAGTAACAAGAGTGCAGACCGGTACCTCGGGGACGGAGGCGGAATGGAGTCCGCGACAAGCGGTGGCATAGTCGTAAAGGAAGAACCATTTACCAGATTACCACCTTGCGGCGCAACCCCTCAAAAGTACTGTGCTCCTGGGAGGATGGTGCCATATAGACTGTGAGAATTGAGGCCCCATCAAATCAATGTTGCCGTTTGGCCGCGATTGCGATTGCGAGCCGAGGTTGAGCGGCAACTTTCGAAAACCGGCCACGCGGTGAGTCGGCCATCAATGTCATACCGCGCCCCAACATTCCCTGCAGGAAAGTGAAACTGGGGAGTTGCATGCTCACGCCTTTGCATCATCTCGCATCTCTGGAGGGTGGAAGCCGCACCACCGCTGTACATACCGCCCTGGGGAATTCTTTGATTCCTGTCGCAGCGGATTCGACCGGAACTCCTGGTATGGGAGGCGCAAGAGCGCCGGTAAGTGTTTGAGAAATTAGCAGCGCTGGTCAGTCAGTATGGCAAACGGTGTTGAAGCGGTGTTGAAAGATGGGGTCAAGATGGTTCGAGTTGTCGCAGAGGAAGGTGAGTGGTGGTCGTCGAATTAGGCTCCGAAACATATGGCCCCACCAACCCCGCACGAACATGCCAAGGTTTCGCGGGGCAATGACAGAGGTCGGGAGGATAATTACAGGTATCGAGCAATCGATTCAAGGCAACCGCATTGGCGGCTACCCGCGTACAACAGATGTTGTGCAACCCCCCAAGTGTAGGGAAGAGGTGCTAGAGTCCAAGCAGTGGAACCATTTCAAGAACCACACAGAGAGGTCCCATGGCATCAAACAAAAGGCCTGAATGTATTTGGTTTACGTATTTAATGTACATAACGAGCGGGCCACTCTCTCTGGACCTTCATCACTTTGTGTAAGTTAATTCAGCCACGACAGCTCAAATCAATCAAAACTACTTTTAGTCGCTGTCTTCCGACGTCTCGGGGGCCTGCCGCGAGCCTTGCGGAGAATGCCTTGCCATCCAGCCTTTCGGTCAGTGGTCTCGCCATGGACGCCCGCGGCACGCACAGCATTTTCGCTTGCTCACCAACCCAATCCCAAATCAACAATTCAGCCACCAGGCCACCACCCCGACCCGGACTCGAGCATGCACGGAGGCCCCCGAGTCCTGACATATCATGATCCGATCCCCCGTTTCAGCATCCGCCGTGGCGCACAGCCTGGTCCGACTGCGCCAGGCGGCCCCCTTCATGATCTTGGCACTGGAAGACACAGCCCAAACGAAAATCCCGCTATAAGATCGGTCTCGTCCCCGGTCCTGCAGCTTTCGTCTGTCTTCTTGCGATTGATATCCGTCTTGATTCTTGTTCGCTTTCCTGCTATCCAAAGAACGACCCCCGCAAACATCAATTGAGCATGGCCGGGCTCGCGAGATGCTGGAACCCCGGGAGCTTGCTGGGGATCACTGAACCGAATAGTAGCGATGTACAGTGTGTTGGCTGGGCCCCAAGCCGCGGGGCGCGATGCAGGTGGAGGATACGGGGATCGGACGCTACCGAGATTTTCTCCCAGCTTACCCGCATGGCGACAAAACCCCCGGACCAAGTGACAGAGGAAGAACTCGAGGCCCTTGCGCGGCGTTCTCTTTGTCGCGACTGGCACTATTCCCAATGGAGCGGAATCTCTCAGGGCTGGAAGCCCACCGTCGCCCGTGCCGCACAAGAGTACGAACGGTTGAACCCTCAACAGAACGGCATCTCGGACGCCGAATGGCTGAAGAAGTTACTCTCGGAGCGCAAGCTATGTCTCGAGCTTCTCGGCGTGACAAAGGCAATCGAAACCGTGGATTTGTTCGGGACCCTCACAGCGTACCACCTCAGCACTGGAATCGAGAAGAGAGAGGGTGAGACGGCCATCATCCAGCTGCAGGGCCGCCTCTCAACGGCCAAACATGCCCTCTCATCCTCGCAGGACCAGTTGCGGGCTGCACGCGAGGAGGTGCAACATACACAGCTTAGCCAAACCGAGCTCACCGCGAAGCATCGCACTGCCCTGGAGAATCTCGAAGAGAATCGCAGATCCGACAATGTCCGCTTGACGGAGCTGCAGAAGCTGCTGCACGAGGCCAAGGAGGAACAAGCCGAACTCACCGTCCAACATCGCACGGCTTTGGACAATCTGGAGCAGAATCACAATTCCGAGATTGCTCGGTCGACGGAGCTGCAGAAACTGTTGGACGAGGCCAAGGACAACCAGACGAAAGTCGTGCTTCGCCTTTCCATCGTCCAAACCGCTCTTGACACCGCGAACCGCCTGCTGGACGAGGAGAAGGCCAAGGCAAGGGACGGCGAAGACGAGAGAAAGATTCTGCAAGAGCAGCTGACAGACGCACTCAACAACGCAAAACGCACTGCAGAGCAAGCAAAGCAGGGTCTCCGAGACAGCAGGGAGCTCGCCAAAGCCCAAGACCACATCGGCCATCTCGAGGCAGACCTGTCGGCCGCGAGGGACGAGAACTACCGGCTCGAGAACGACCGTTCGGTCCTGGCAGGAGCACTGCAACAGTTCCAAGCAGAACTGCAAGCGATGCAGCAAGCCAACGATCAGCTCGGGAGCGAGAAGACCGCCCTCCAGGCACGTATCACCGTGGGGGAAACGCACGAATCAAAACGCTGGCGCTACCGGCTGCGCTCTTGGATGAGCAGACTACACGTGGTCTCTTGAACAACTCGCCAACTAATATCCGCCAGGCAGGAATCGAGCGCCAAAGCCGATCCGCAAACAGGATCTTTGTTCTTCAAACCCGCTCTCCCCCCCGGCGTGCGATTCCCACTACTCTCGTCCTTTTCCGTTTCCAAGATACTTCTGTACTGTTCACTTGTAAGTCGTCTCGGATTGCTTGTTCTCCCGCCGTTGGCTAGAGGATGGTCGGTCACCCAGATACGAGGAAGATCCCGTTCCTGTATTTGCTATCGTTGCGCGCTAGACACAGCAACCTGACCACTACACGTACAGGTACTCTTTCACGGGATAGGCAGATTGGTATACTGGCATTTGGATATACTGGCAGTTACGCGGTTGGCAAACATCTAATATTTCAAGTTCATGACTGGGGAAACAGCGCAATAATGCATAACTATGCCAAACTGACAGTGTGAGGCGTGCGGGACCCAACTAAAGTATATCTCCAAACAACCCTTACTTAGCCCGCCATAACCGTATCCATGCCAACAACAACGCCATCACCATGGTATGTTATACCCCATACTCCCACGCCACCCGGCCACATGCAAACCCCCCTCATCCAGTATCAAATCACAAACCCCCAACCCCCCACTCTACCGTTTCCTCCCCACTCCCCTCCCCCTCAAAAAAACCTCCACCACCCCCATCCTCCGCTCCTCCCCGGCCTTCCTCTCCCTCCCCTGCCCCGCCACGCCCTCCACCAAGCCCCTATAAACAACCGCCGCAAAAATCTCCGCGACCCTCCTCTCCCTCCTCCTCCTCCCCTCCACCCTCGCCACCGCCTCCACAACCCCCGGCGCAACCACAGCCTTCTTACTCGCGCCCCCCGACCCCCACCCCAGCGCCAGCATCCCTCCCAGGGCTCTAACCGGGGACGTCGCCGCCGCCACCGCCGCCGCCGCCGCCTCGGCCTCCCGCTGTGCTGCAACAGCTTCCCACTCGGCCTTGGCGACCGGCGCCAGCTCCACCACCGCGTGCGCAAGCGCCGTCATCAGAAACACGAAGCAGATGTTGTGGTTGGGGTAGGACTGGAGCGTGTCGAGGACGGTCGTGCGGACTTGGTCGTCCCTTTCGATGGCCGCGGCTGCTGCTGCTGCTGCTGCTGATGATGATGGTGGTGGTGAGCTGGGGGTGGGGATGGCGGCCTGCTCGATGCGGTACCAGAGTGCGGCGGGGATGACGCCGTCCGTGAGGCCGCGGAGAAAGAGCAGGAGGGTTTGGGCTGTTGCTTCAAGGCGGGCGAGGGAGGGGGTTTCGGGGGGGAAGACCGAGTGAATTGGGGTGTCGGTGTCGAGAGCGGTGATGACAGCAATGGTGAGGGCGGTGAGAGTGCGCGAGGGGGTGGTGAGGGCGTCGAAGGGCCATCCAGGGTTGGACGGGATGGCGCAGTCGTCGAGCATCTGGGCGTCGGCGAGGGCGCGCTGCGTGAGGGTCTCGAGGGCTTCGGTAAGCTGGAGGAGCTCTTTGGGGGCCGCGCGGTGCACGGGGAGGTCGTATGGGATGGCGCCGGCCTGGCCTTTCTTTTCGGACAGGGATTTGGCAAGGGCGCGGATGCCGCCGTCGGGAACGCGGATGAGCTCTTCGACGGAGCGTCCGATGCATGTTGGTGCCCAGGATGCGCGTACCGGTACGAAGTGGTCTCGGCCGTCGGTTACCCGGAGAACCAGGACTTCTTCCAAGGTGCCCTGCCCCTCGTTGAGCATACGGGCAAGTGAGACGTCGTCAATCAGAGCTTCGAGGAGCGCATTCACTGTGTCACCCGGCTCGAGTGTCACCTCTTTGCCAAGGTCGGCCGCCTCGGAACTATCATCAGCAGGATCCGAATGTACAAAAGATGGTGTTAGCCACTGTACTGTCGCGGCAATACTGTCCGAGTCCTCGACCGCTGCTTTGTCAACAAACGAGACGGTTGCCGGGACTCGGCCAGTGTTCGCTAGCGTCAAGAAAGCTGTTTCTTGTTCCAAAAACCGGAGCTCTCCAAAGTCGACATGTCCTGAGGGGTCTGGGCTGCCGCGCTTCGTGGTGTGTTGGGAACCATGATGGTCAACCACTACCGTGACTCCGGGGCGTCCCTCATTCTCCGCTCGATCGAGCTCCCGGGCAACCTCTGTGTGGACTTTGGCTTTCAATTCCGGAACCACGGCATCGTAATCGAGCGTGAAGATGGAGCTAACGGGTTTGTGGTCTGACGACGTTATTCGTTGATGCGAGGTATAGAGATCAAGGTGTATCCTGTCGGTCTCCCCCTGGGCGGCAGCTTGTTCGTCGCGCCCGTCCTCACCCTCGTCGTACTCATCGTAGCCGAGGCTCGCCGAACTCGGTTGGTCCTCGCCGTCATGATCGGGGTCGTAGGCAAACAAGACCTGGTCGTCATCATCGGCGTCATCCATGCCACGGGCCTTCATCTCCTCGTCCTTCCTACGCGCTTCCTCCTCCTCTTTGGCCCTCTTTTCGTATCTCTCCACGTCCTTGCGGGTGCGGAAGAGAATTCGGTCGCACCAGCTGGGGGGTCGACGCTTTTCGCTCGAGTCAAAGAGCGCGACGGTACCAACATCGTACTTGTACGTCGGCAGAAAAGCGATCGGACCCTCCCTCCAGCCCTCGTGGAAGGCTTTCCGCTCTTTGATCAAGCGTCTGAGCTGGTCATGCGGAAGAAATGATTCCAGTGTAGCCTGGAGCGAGGCGGGATCTTCTTTTGCGTCAAGCGGCAACTCGTCTGGATCCGGAAGAACCAGAGAGTCATCGTCGGCTACTGTGGACTCGGCTGCCTTGTCAGGCTCGCGTAGGGACAGTTGTTCGACGAGGCTGTCGTCGCTGCTGGTTGCCTCATCGCTGCTATCGGACAGCCTCTGGATGACAACGGGCTCCCCGTTGAGAGAATCCTCGCGACGCAGATCCCTCTTGGATATATCATACTCGCCCTTGGTGTGAAGCATCAAGAGCCGCCGGATGTCATCGCCCGGGAGGCGGTCGAGGCGTGAATTAAGGTCACCAAACCAGAAGGCAAAGTCTTCCTCGCCCATCTTGCTCTTCTCATCCTCGGACACACCTGCGATGGTAATGGGTTCGAACCGAGTTTGGCTCATGACCTGTTGGGCCTGGTATATTCGCCGTTCGACATACGCGTCCTCCACTCCGCTTGCCAAGTGGCAGTTGACAAAGACTAGTTGCGTGGCCTCTCCTAGAACAATGCGGGTGCATACAGCGCCCTTGTTTCCGAGGTATCCGAGAGCACCCGTCCCAACGCTTGTGGTGCTGACATTGCTGATTGTCGGAGCAACCTCTGGGGAAGCGTAGGCCAGGAGCAACATGCCTGCCAATTGCTCCACGGCGACAAGCTGGTAGCCATCGGGAAGCGCCGCCTCCAGCGCCGCCTTCCACCTGGTCGTGACTGATGTGTCGGCGGCGTAGATCCAGGTCATGTACTGCCCCGGCGCGGACAGCAAGTTGACTTCCTGAAGCCCGAGGACATAGAGTCCAATCTTGTCATCCCCCGCCACCTGTATGGGTTCGTCCTCGTCTGCGGAGACATCCTGCTTTCCTCGTGTCTGTGTCGAAACATCATTCACCGGCTTCGGGGGTCCCAGCACAGGGTCCAGCCCCTCTCCATCAACGAACCACCTCCCCAAATCCTTATCCGTTCCTGGGCACGCGGCAACGTTCCAAGAGCCAACCTTTACGCGTATGCGATGTCGGCGGGCATATTCGGAACGGCGGGCGTGGACAGCCTTGTGGAGAGAGTAGGGGTTTGTCGACACACGATCAAGGTCTGCAGCGCCGGCCGTCGCGGACTCGGCAAGACCTTCGGGGGGATCCATGGCGGTCGGACGTTATAAAGTATCGAGTGCGCAGCTGGCAGAATGGGCGCGTGGCACGGCCGACGCAGTGTCGATGTAGGGACGCCCGGGCAGTGGTACCGTTTTAACTTTATTCTTCGAGTATGCGACAGCGTGGTTCAGCGGGGTCATTGGAAGCTGCGTCATGGGTCGTGAGGTGCAATAAGAGCAGAGGGCCGGGGCATGGAATAATGGTTGGTAAAATAGTTATTTAAGGGCGGGCATGTGGACAGAAAGCATGTAAACAAAACAGATGATTCTTGCGTGCCAACACGATGTGAAGGACGCGGATCGAAGGTGTGCCGGGGCCGATTCCCACCTCCCGTGACGTGACGTTTTTGCTTGCGCGACAGGTCAGGTCTGTGCTTTTTTAGAAAGGAGGTGGTCCCCTAACAACGGTTAGATACATAATCAGAAATGCACTTAGCGATGTTCCGTTATAGATCGATAGAGGTTCTGTCCAGGTTATATTGTAATTCTACTAGACTTATATATATATTATAAGCGTGTTTATAAGGGAAAGGAAGATAATTATAATTTTAATAGATAAGATAAGGGATTTAATAGGGTATTAAACTAGTTTTACAATTTCTTCTTACTTCTAACTTTTCTCTTACTAACTATTAACCTCTAATATAGCTACGCTACTTAATAATATATGGAATCTAATTTAGGTTTCCTCCTAGTTTTATTCTAGATTTCTAACTAGCTTTTTTTATAGGAAGAGTATAAGTAGTATACTAAAAGCGCTAGCCAATTAGTTAGCATCCCTTTTATTAAGGTTAAATATATTAAGGTCTAGACTACTATAAGTTATATCTAGGTTCTATCCTAGTCTAGTCTAGTTAATATCTAAATAGGGAGAGTTAAAGGTCTTAAAGGGTATTAAGCCCTACTATAGTAAGGTTTACTATTACTATACTAATAATACTATTATATACCTATAGGTAGTAAACATAGACCTTAAATCCCTACGTAAGTATTATAAGAATGTATATAGTTATTCGCTCCTTATTAATAGGGAGTATATTATTAATAACTATAGTAGACGCCTATATCTAGGGACCTAGGAGAAGACTTTAGGTATATATTTAATATAGGCTTTATAGTTATCCTATCTATCTAATATCTAGGTAAAAAGTCTAGTTAGCTAAGGTCTTACTTTAGATTTAAGCTATAAAGAAATAGCTTACAAAAGGTTTAGGTCCTCCTTCTATTATAGATCCGTCTAGGTTAACTAATAAGTTTAGATATTATAAGCTATAAGACTACTACTATTATAGAGCTACTTACTCCTAATAAAAAACGCAAGATTATATAGGAGCGTTAGAAAGCCTAGGAGCTAGCTAAGAAGGATAATAATAGGAAGAAGGGCGTAAATTGTAAGCTTATATAATAGCTATATCTAGGTTTAATTAGGCTAATATATAGGTAGAGGCTTAAATGTAGGCTATATTATAGGAGAAGGTAAATACCCTCTATACTTAATAGGACTATATCTAAGGAGAGGTAAACCTATATCTTACTTACGCGATCTTAGCGCGCTAGGTCCTAACTAAAAAAGGCAATAAGGTATATTAATAGATTATTAGGGTTCTATCCTAGTTCGGTTATAGCTAATATTTAGGTTAGATCTATATTACTAATAGCTATAAGAAGTATAAGAATAACAATAATACTACTAAGGGCGTTAGTACTAGCTAATATAAACTATATTAAGGTAAGGGTAGTAAGTAACTTAGTAAAGTCTAGGTTATATCTCGATTATATCTAACCTAGATTCTAGAAAGAGCTTGTAACTATAACGATAACTAGTATAAGATAGTCTAGCACTTTAGTCTAGAGATTACTACTATAGCTATATATTAGTATAACCCTAAAGGGTATATAAATAATATTAATAAGGACACTAAGGATAATGTTCCTATTCTAGCGGTTAAGGCTAAGGAGTTAGATTAAGTATATTCTACCTAGCGTTAATCTAGGATAGAACTTGAAATTAGTCTAGAATAGACCTTTGCTATTTCCTAGGATCGATTTAGATAGGTTATATCTAAGATAGATCTTAATAACATCGGTAATCCCCCTACTATAAAATCTATTGAAATTATTACTTTAAGATATATATATTTATCTATATATTTACTATCTAAGGGGTATCCTTCCTATCTTACTAGCAAAGTATAACTAACTTGCTTAGATATATATCCTAAGCCCTATCCTAGATAAAGAAGTATAACCTATTACTAAACTCTAGTTATTATAGCTGATACTACTATTATATACCCTATATATCTATTTGTTTATATAGGAGAAGGTCTAGCGTATCCTAGTACTAGTCTAGGGTAAACTAGCTATAAAATACTAGTAGGGAATCCTTTTCTAAGTATAGGGGTAACAATCTACGCTACTCTACTATAAAGCTAGGTAGATTAACCTATTTGTTAGTGTTAAATTCAAACCCTTAAATAACCTATATACCCTAGCTAATAATCTCGTAGATCTTCGCGAATAGGGATAAGCGGTCGATAAATACTCTAGGACTTAGATAGGGTCGATACTACTAGTATAATCTATACTAACGGGAGATATTATAGGAACTATAAGGAGGTAGAGCTTTGTAATAGGAGAGATAGCGTATTATCTAGGGGATACTAGATATTATTAGGAATACTAGTAAATATAATAGTAAATATAGCGTAAGAAAACTTACTATTTAGGTAGTTGTTTAAACGAGGAGGTTGATGGTTTTATATGTATAAGGTAGCGGAAGAGCGAATACTCCTCTAGTAATAGGATAGCAAAGAGCGGCGGAATTTCAACTAGGTTATAAGGGAAATATTACTCGAGATTAAGGGTATTATTATATATTATTTATTTATACTCCGATATACCTTACGGCGCGCCGGTCCTGCTACTAGTTTATATACAAAGGAAACCGTACCCCCTGAACAGGGGGCCGGGTGAAAACCCCTACCTACGCTTCTGCTTTAGCGCTTTGAATCCATTATACTACGTGTAAAGGATAGCCCCTATCTCCCTTAGCGGCTCGGTTCGGCACTTCCTATACCCTCTCCGCTACTCTTAGCTGCTTTTACAGCCTTTGTAGCTTCTAGTTGTAGCCTACGAGCAACGCTATACTCTGTTAGGCGCCCTAAATCTATTAACTAGCTAATAACTACCTTTACTAAGCTCTTATATAGCTATATAGCTTGCTATAAAACAAGCTATAGATCCTATTGTAACTATATTTGTAATTCTTCCTAGGTTCTATACTTTAGTAGATCTTTATACTATACTACTAGGTGCTCGATCGTTTCTTTGCCTTCGCTATACTTATAGTATAGCGTAGTAATCTCTAGGACGTTTACCCTATTTAGGTACTCCTAGAGGCCGATGTCCCTACTACGCGCCTAGGTAAGCAGGGAGCTCTAAGCCTTGCTTAGACCCTTGTATCTTTTAAGGATAAGGTCTATAAATAGTTATATTAGGGGGTCCTTATCTACTAAGTAGTACGTAGGTCTTCTTACTCTCGTTATAAGCGTAGTACGCCCCTCCTAGGCTACTATCTTATACTCCTACTAGGTAAGTTCTACTACTCTATCTATATTAAGGGTCTTGTTATTAAGCTTCCCTATCTTCTACTTTTACTTAGCCTACTTGTTCGCTATAGCTACTACTCTCTTAACTACTATTAGCCCCTATAGGCCTAGCCTAGGCTTCCTCCTTTATATCCTTCCGCTCCTTTTCTAGAACCTTCTAAATAGCTTAGTATATACCTCCTAGATTAAGCTCACTACTATAACTAGAGGGCGCCCTAGTCACTCCCCTAACTAGAGGAGTAGTTTATATATCCTAGCTTCGAAGTTAGCTAGCTGCTTGTTTAGGTAGAGGTCTATAAGTAGGACCTAGGCCTCTGTCTCTAGGTACCTAATTAGCGTAGTTCTATAGCCTCCTACTACTATACGGAGGCCCCTGCTCTAGTCCTTCGCTAGCTTCTTAGCTATCCCCTTTAGCTCGCTCCCCTTACTAACTATAGTTAGGATATAGTAGCTTACTACTCTATATACTACTACGCTCCTTATATACTTTGTATATACCTTCTAGGCCTTCGTAAGGCTCGGACCCTACGTCTTCGCTACGATCCTCGTTAGCGTAAACTCCTAGGTAGTAAGCTTCTTCTTAACTACGCTATAGTACGCTTACTATAAGAGCCTCTAGTCTAGCTAGACCCTAAGGAACCTAGTAGACTTAACTAGTTTAATATCTATATACCTACCTTTATCTAGGAGGGCGAGCTTAGCTAGGTCTAGCTACTACCTTTAGTTCTTATTAAAGTAGATTAGTTTGTACTTCTATATTACAAACGCTATTCCATACGTTCCCGCCTACTTTAGGTAGGTTCTCTACACTCCCTTAAGTTAGCGGACGTTCACCTTAGCCGACTTTCTAAATACTAGTAGGTTTATATTGTTAGTAAAGCCCGCTATACTAAGATATAGGTACTCTCTCCTTAGGTCCTTATATAGTAATATAATATATAAGATAAATAGGATAGATAATAGGGGGGACCCCTAGGGTACCCTCGCTATAACTAGGATATTGTCTATTACCTTCCTATTAAAGTAAAGGATTATAACCCTATCTATTAGCTATTCCTATACCTAGAGTACTATCTACTTTAGGTAGCTAAGCTCCTAGAGCGTAGCTAGTAGCTTAATATAGTTAACTATATCGAAGGCCCTAGCAATATCTAGTTATAGGAGGGATACTAAGGCGCCTTAGTACTATACCTCCTAGACCTAGGCTATAACTAGTTAGACCGCTAGCTCGGTTAATCTACTCGCCTAGTTACCTATTTACTTAGTAGGGAGCAGCCTATAGACCTCTACCGCCGCTATAATCCTTCTTGCTACTATTACTTTGATTACCTTCCCTATAGTTAGGAGTAGCGTAATAAGGTAGTAACCTCCTAGGGTATAGTATATATTAGGTGTCTTTCCTAGCTTCTATAGGACTACCGTTTTAGCTCTCTTAAACGTAGCTAGGAACTACGCTAGCTATAGGTACCTTATAGTTAAGGCCGTAAGGATCTAGCTTAGTAGTTAGCTATATACCTTTAGGAATCCTATTAGGAGTATATCCTCCCCTAGGGCCTTCTATAGGCTCGCTTTATCCTATATTACTTCTATTACTAGGAAGCTTATAAGCTCCTAGACCTTAAACCCCTATTCCTACTCCTCCTTAAGGTCTAGGTCCTAGATATTACTAAGGTCCGCCCCTAAGCTTAGGAAGAACTTCTTCGTAAGCGCTTCTACCTTATTCTAGTACGTCGTTAGATCTAGGCTACTATCTAGGCCCTTTAGGGCCGGGAGTTTCGGTAGCTTAGAGGGGAGGAAGCTCCTAAGCCTTACCTATCGCTTAAGCTACTATAGGGTCTTATCCCTAGCTTCTTCGATCGTCTTCCTCTAGAAGCGCCTCTTTTCCTCTGCTATTTCTATTACTAGCTCTTTTTGCTTCTTATTAAGCTTCTCCTTATAAAACTATATAAGGGTCCTCCAGAGCTCCCTCTCCGCTTCCTTCGCTACCTTCGACGCCTCCTCTACCTTACCTATCTACTATAGGGAGCTCCTCCCCCTTAACTCCTTCTTCCTAGGGGCTATTATATAGGTAATAGCTATTAGCTCTATAGCTAGCTCTTTAGATACTTTCTCTAGCCCCTTTCTTATCTTAATCCTTACTTTTAGTCCTTCTAGTCCTCCGTTATTAAGCTATATCCTTAGTAGTAAGTATGCTACCTTTACCTATATTAGCTTCTTCAAGACCTTCTTCTAGTTCTATCCTTCTAGCGCCTTCCCCTTTAGGAATAGGCCGTTAAGCTTTACTTTAAGTACCTATAGGTAGTAGTCTAACCCTCCCCTAATCTTCTTTCCTAAATACGTTATTATTAGGTCTATTAAAGCCTAGATATAGTCGATCGTTAATGTCTTACCCCTTTACTCTCCTATAGGGGTTCTTATAACTATACCCTATAGGGTTTATAGGCTTAGGTTCTACTTATAAGCTAACTTAAGAAGCTCCTTAAACTTCCTCTTATATCGCCCGAACTTGTCCTAGACTAGGTTCTAAAGGTTAAAGTCTCTCGCTAGGATTATAACGTAGGCTAGGCCCTAATAGGCTAGAAGGCTCTTTAGGATAGTCTTATCTACTATATAGTTATTATACGAAGGCCCGGGAGGTATACACAAAGTGCATAAGGAGCGCAGTAGCATACGGAGCAGCGAGCTACTACGTCCTAACTGCGGTTAGCAAGGGGAGCAAGCTAAAGGGGATAGCTAAGAAGCTAGCGAAGGACTAGAGCAGGGGCCTCCGCGTAGTAGTAGGAGGCTATAGAACTACGCTAATTAGGTGCCTAGAGACAGAGGCCTAGGTCCTACCGGTAGACCTCTACCTAAACAAGCGGCTAGCCGACTTCGAAGCTAGGATATATAAACTACTCCTCTAGTTAGGGGAGGGACTAGGGCGCCCCCTAGTTATAGTAGCAAGCTTAATCCAAGAGGTATATACTAAGCTATTCAGGAGGTTCTAGAAGAGGAGCGGGAGGACGTAAGGGAGGAAGCCTAGGCTAGGCCTATAGAGGCTAATAGCAGTCGAGAGAGCAGTAGCTATAGCGAACAAGTAGGCTAAGCAAAAGTAGAAGACGGGGAAGCTGAAGAACAAGACCCTTAATATAGATAGAGTAGTGGAACTCGCCTAGCAGGAGCGCGAGATAGTAGCCTAGGAGGGGCGCGCCGCGCTTGTAACAAGAGCAAGAAGACCTACGTACCGCTTGGCAGATAAGGACCCCCTAATATAACTATTTATAGACCTTGCCCTTAAGAGATATAAGGGTCTAAGTAAGGCTTAGAGCTCCCTGCTCGCCTAGGCGCGTAGCGGGGACATCGGCCTCTAGGAGTACCTAAATAGGGTAAACGTCCTAGAGATTACTACGCTATACTACAAGTGTAGTAAGGGCAAAGAAACGATCGAGTACCTAGTAGTATAGTATAAAGATCTACCGAAGTATAGAACCTAGGAAGAGTTACAAATATAGTTATAACAGGATCTATAGCTTGTCTTACAATAAGCTATATAGCTATATAAGAGCTTAGTAAAGGTAGTTATTAGCTAGTTAATAGATTCGGGGCGCCTAACGGAGTATAGTATAGCTTGTAGGCTATAACTAGAAGCTACAAAGGCTGTAAAAGTAGCTAAGAGCAGCGGAGAGGGTGCGGGAAGTGCCGAACCGAGCCGCTAAGGGAGAAAGGGGCTATCTTTTATACGTAGTATAATAGATTCAAAGCGCTAAAACAGAAGCGTAGGCAGGGGTTTTCACCCGGCCCCCTGTTCAGGGGGTACAGTTTCCTTTGTATATAAACTAGTAGCAGGACCGGCGCGCCGTAAGGCATATCGGAGTACGAATAAATAAATATATAGTTATTATATACTAACTAGAGCTCTAGACCCCTTCTCCCTAGCTCTAGGAACTATACCCTATACTACTATACTCTCGCCTTATATTCCTACTATCTAATGTTAAACTTCTTATATATATTTATCGCCGCTTTTCCCTACTACGTATAAACTAGGTAGTACCGTAAGCTCTAGGGGTAGTAGGCTACCCCCTACTTACTAAGCTATAGTTCCTAGACTACGATTATATCGAACTCCGCCTCCTCTAGTAGAATCTCTATATTCTACTTTACACCTCTAGTATTCTAGAGTATAGTTTTAAAGATTATTCTCTCTGCTAGATATACCTTCGTCCTCTAGCTCGTTTTAGGTTAGGGGGATAGTTATAGCTACTAGTAGGCCCTAGGGCTAGGTGTTCTATATGCTTAGGATACTAGTAGCCTATATATTAGGTACTTCCTAGGCGCTTAGAGGTTCCGCCTAGGATCCTTAGGATCCCTAGCGCCATTGCTATAGTAGAAGCGGTCCTAACGCGAATAGGGCTATAGCTAGGCCAAACTATAGTTAGCTCTACGATATATCCTTGCTTTATTGCGGTAAGGTAGCCTTTTAGTATTAGGAACCTAGGTCTCTTCGCTCTAACCCTCTAGTACCTCTCCCTATCCTCCTCCTCTACGCCTTAGCGTATAAACGCAAATAGTAGCTTTATAGGCTCTAGTCTAGTAGGTTCGAATATTCTAGGCCTATACTAGTACGCTTCTTTAGCCCCCTTCTATACTCTTACCCTCTCCCTACACTCCTTTAACTACCTAGTGTACTTTCTACTATACGCTAGGCACCTTAGTAGGAGGTAGCCCTTATAGGTAGGGTACTAGGCCTCTCTTTCATTTCCTCCTACTCCGTAGGCCCTTGCTCTATATCTTCCGTATAGGGGTTCCTTTAGGTAGTACCTCTAGATATATCCTTACTTCTAGTACTTAAAGCACTACTTCGGCTCGAGCGCTACCTAGTATAGTTCGTAGTCTAGTACTTAGGCGTCCTAGATAACTTCGAAGTTATACGCTACTCTTACCTTATCTTAGCTCTCGAAGGTTACTAGTACCGTCGCTCTTATAAGCTCTAGCTTACTAGGGATCCTAAACTTAACTGAATTTACTATATAGAAATCCAGTCCCTAGGTAAACTCTACTTTAGTAACTCCCTAGATCTCTAACTATATTAGGCCCTTTAGGAGTACTACGAAGGTTCTATAGGCTTCCTTCGCCTACTCCCTAAACGCTTAGTAGATCTACTAGTTATTCTTAGTATACTATTCCTTCGCTGCTTTATCCCTAAAGGTAATAATAGTATCCCTGCTAGGGAGCTTCCTTATAGCGACTACTCCCTTTTATATAGACTAGTTGTTAATCGCCTAGATAATCTCTAGGGGGGTTCTCTTCGTAAGGTTAGCCGGCAGGCCGTTACCTTGGACAAGGATTTCCTTAGCGATCCTTTAGGGGATCGCCTTTATAGGTTGCACTTAGGGCGCTAGGGCTCCTACTACAATCGTTACCTAGGAGCAATTAGGACCCTATCCTACGCTCGTAGTAGCTAGGGCGCTCGTAAGCGCAGCCCATACTTCCTTAGCGACGATCTTCCTTATAGTCGTATAGTTAAGGCCTTCCAGGCCTCCTTTAGCGCTCTATAGCTAGTTAATAGCGCTCTATACCTAAGCTAGGATCTCTCTCGCTACTCCCTAGGCGATGTTCTTCTTATTTAGGCTAACTAGGGCAACTATACTATTAAGTATAGCCTTAATATCGCCTAATCCGCGTTGTTCCTAGCAGGGGGGGGGTTGGTGCTGCTACTATTAGTGTTAATAGGGGGGTTAGTAGTAGGTCTGCTAGTAGTTGCAGGGGCCACTTAGGGGCGCTCCGCGAGGGGGTTTAGTTCCGTTATACTAAGACTTAGATAGGCCTCTCGAGGCAGGTAGGGTGCTCCTAGTAGCGGGGGTAAGGGGGGGGAGGTTACTATTAACCTCTTTACTAGGTCCGGTATAAGCTATTAAGGCCGGCGCCAGGTAGATCCGCTATAGGTCCGGGTTGTAGGTCTAGGCGGTATAGGAGAAGATTTCTAGTAGCTATACGCAGCTCGTTTTCCTTATCTTCCTACGCCTGTAGCACCTGCGTAGCGTCTCGCGCGTAGATGCACCTAGTGTAGTTAGATAGAGCTCGTCGAGAGCTTTCTAGCGATGTAGGTTTCGGCCGTTTTAGCGCCCTACTGCACCAGTTAGTACGGGCCTGTTTGCGAAGAAAGTCGGCCCTAATATATATATCTAGTAGATAAGCTACAAATAAAGCTCTATATCGCCTAGGTCGATTATTAGCCCACTATAGTAGAACGCCCTACCTAAGACTAACTTATACTTAGCGAACGGCACTCTTAGCTCCTGCTTGATCTTACTTAGCTAGGCGCGTACCTCCTAGTCGCTAAGCGCCTCTACTACGTCTACTATAAATAGCGAGCTCGAATAGCTCTCCGCGATAAGGTCGTTAGCGTAGCGCAAAACGTCAAGGCTAAAGAGCTCTAGTATCTCGCCTAGTAGCTTAGAGTTATACTTACTACTAAAGGTCTCTAGGTCGAACTTACTTAGGTCGATCAGGGGGCGCTACCTATTCTATAGCCTATTATCTTTAATATCCTTCGGTATAAACTCTAGCTTCTTACTTAGTACGTTAGGGCAGCTATTTACTATACCTAGGCGGTAGATAGTCTAGAAGTCGAAACGTAATAAGAACTCTAACTAGGGTATATAGCGTAGCGATAGCTGCTTCGTTATACTAAAGGTCTATAGGTTCTTATAGTTCGTAATAATATCGAACCTCTTAGCCGCGCCTTCGAGCTTAGGGCGCTATTCTTCGAGCGCCTTAACGATCGTAAGGAGCTCCTTATTATAGATGTTATAGTTATACTTAGCTATAGTATACTTCGCTAAGAAATAAGCAACTAGATATAACTCGCTATTATCCCCTTCCTATAGTAGCGCTCTACCTACTAACTAGTCTAACGTATTAACTTCTACTATAGCGCGCTTCTCCTACTTATATATCTATAGTACTAGTACTATAATAAAGTATACCTTTAGGCACTAGAAAGCCGCTTTATACTACTTAGACTACTCCTAGTCTACTATCTTCTTTATAAGCTCGTATAGCAGCTATATATAGCTTAAGAAACCTTGTATAAATCGGCGGTAGAAGTTCGTAAACCCTAAAAACTACTAGAGGTACCTCCTTGTCTCTAGAGCCTCCTAATTATATACCGCTTTAACCTTATCTAGGTCTATCTTGATACCCCTAGGTATAATAATAAGCCCTAGGTACTTCGTCCGCTTTATATAGAGTTTATACTTATTAATATCTACCTATAGACCTACGTTGATTATATGCTTTAGCACTTCCCTAACTTGCTTAATATACTCCTTAAGCGTACCTAAGTAGACTAGGATATCGTCTAGGTATACCGTTACGTAGTTATCTAGAGCGTTATAGAGGATATCGTTAATATAATAATAGAAGGTAGTAGGCGCGCTGTCACAGGCACAGCCTATGTCATGTGCCATGTCATGTGCCATACTATGTGGTTGGCTGAGCACCCTATAGCTAGAGGAGCGTGGCTCTATACTAGGTGGAGCTCGCCACGCAGAGCCTTCAGCCCTCGCGAGCTCCCACGAAGGTTACACTGTTATACAACCTTGTTATATACGACCGTTACAGTAGGTTGCACCTTCAACTCGCGCGCGTAGCTAAGTCGTCTGCTCTAGAACAGAGAGCGCACTAGACCGACTAGAACGCTTCTTTTCCTAATATACTAGGCTTTGTTTTTATTTCTTAACTACCTACGTAGTACAAGTTAACTACTAGGACGAGCATCCTACGTACAATAGCAGTCTGCCGAATAGGACTATAAGACTCCGACGAACAGGACTATAGTATTCTAACGAACCGGACAACGCTCCTATAAAGATAAGCGCAAAGATAATAAGTGGCGCTAACCTCGCGGTATCGCTGCCGCCGAGACTTGTAGCGCTGCGCGTAGCGCTAAGAGAACAATAGTAGAACAAGGTCTCTAATACTATACCTGCTTTTATAGTATCGATCGACGACGATAGAGGGTATAACCTCTTAGGGTTCGCTATAGCTATAAATACAATAGTTGGCAAGCTAAAGAGAAAGCTCGATAAGTCTGTTAGAAGGTTCAAGGCGTCTATCGTAGCTAGTATAGCGCTTGAGAAGGAGCTTAAGGAGTATAAGTTACTGCTCGCAAACTAGAGGACGCTAATAGCGATAGCCCTAGACTAGGCTTATAGTAGTAGCGCTAGTAGCGGCTATAGCGTGTCGATCTCCCTTCCCTACCTCGATCCGTTTACTAGAAAAGAGAAGGATACCGTTAAGCATACCCTACTCTTCGAAGACTAGGAGGACAAGGTATATAGCTACTAGCGAATACACCTATAGGAGTTCCTAGACAAGTATACTAAGATCCTATACGCAAAGGCTATACTAGGCGGTAGCGCGCGCTAGGTAGTTATAGCGAAGCTCGAGCAGGTTAAGGAGAACCTATATAGCGCGGTAGTATAGCCGTAGAAGACTAGGTCCGACCTCCTAAAGACCCTCCGTACCTAGTATATAACGTATAACGTAGTTACTATAGCAAGCAACAAGCTAGAACTACTAGCGTAGAAGAATAAGTTCGTAGCGTTTAACAACTTCCTTACTAAATTTACTACCCTAGCCGATACCGCTAGCGTTAACAACGTAACGAAGGTCCGGATACTCCGGCTTAAGATCTCCCCCTGCCTTTCGAGCGCTATAGTTACATAGGTAGTACTCCCGCTAGCTAACAACTTTAAGCTCTAGGCTATACTAGCCGGCTAGCTCGCGACTAACCTAGAGGGAGAGGACTTTAGGCGGAAGCTACGCGGCGGAACTAGGAGCGGCGGAACTAGGGGCGGTAGTAACAATAACGGCGGAGGCAGATACCCCGACGCAATAGAGATCGACGCGGTAACGCTCGTAGCGCTTACCCCCTAGGAGAAGGAATAGCGTAGAGCAAGTAGCTTATACTATAAGTATAGCGGGGCTAACTATATCGCAAGGGCGTACTAAGTAGGCCGCGGAGGCCAAGGGGACTGTAGTAACGCCTATAGCGCTAGGTAGTTATAGCGTAGGGGCGCCTAAGGCGGTAGAGGATCTAGTTTCGGTAGAGGTTTCGGTAGTAACGCGTAAGGATAGTAGCAGCCTACCTAGGGATAGTAGCAGCCTGCGTAACAAGGCTACGGCCAAGGTAGGTTCCTAGGCTTCGGGCAAGCTCCCTCTAGGGGCCTTCTAGCTTGCGGCGGCGTAAGCGGCTACGCTAGGGCCTACTAGAGGGGTTAAGGCAGGCTCGCTATACGCTTTACGGACACCCCTAACTAGAGCGGTTTTATCGTTAGAGAGGTAGACAAGCAGGAGGAGCACGGCGCTTA
>MU853401.1:1281715-1309968 GCA_033297235.1 Trichocladium antarcticum
TAGGATAAAAACAATCTAGCCGTAGTAGCTAGGGACTAGTAAACTACCTAGGGTAGAAGCTGAACTGCCTAATAAAATACTACTAGGGGCCCCCCCTAGAAGAAACTAGACTTGAACAAAGAGCGGAAGAAGGAGGAGATTGTTAGCTACCCTAGAACCAATTACATCTAACAAAGGGGGCAGGTAGGGTTAGAGAAGGCTAGGGCATTACGTAGTATAAAGGAAATAGAAGCGGGGAGATCAAATCGAAGAGTGGAGGTTTTCATCTGGCCTAGCGAGGGTACGGTTTCCTGTACTAAACAAACTAGTAGAAGGACCAGCGCGCTGTAAGGCATATCGGTGTACGAATAAATAATAATAAAATAATATATACTCTATATTATACCTACTAACTATTAGATATAATAATAAGAGAATAGATTTAGCGCTACTACCTATAGTTCTAATAACTAAACTATCTCCCTATCCCTCCTATAGCTAGTAGTACCCCTCCTATAAGCGATAGTTTATAGGAGCTCCTTGTTTCCCTAGTTATTATATAAGAAGCCGAAACTAAAGGGTTACTCTATACCCTAGTAAGCGCTATAGTCCTCCTACTTGTCTACCTCTCTAACGATAAAACCGCTTTAGTTAGGGGCGTCTATAAAACGTTTAGCGAGCCTACCTTATCCCCTCTAATAGGCCCTAGCGTAGCCGCTTACGCTACTATAAGCTAGGAGGCCCCTAGAGGGAGCTTGTCCAAAGCCTTACTATATAGGCTACTACTAACCCTAAGGCTACTACTATCTTTACGCGCCGCCGCTGCCGTAGCCCTACGCGTTGCTATAGCCCTATACTCTGCTATAGCCCTACGCCCTGCTATAGCCTTACGCGCCGCTATAGCCCTACGCCCTGCTATAGCCCTACGCGCCGCTATAGCCCTACGTACCTCCGCGCTATAGTTAGCCGCTGTAGCTACTACAGCCTCCTTGGCTAGCCTGGCAATACCTTAAGATATAGTCGCTAGCGCCGCACTTAAAGTATAGGCCGCTAGCCCTACAGCGCTCCTTCTCCTATAGTATAAGCGCAGCTAGGGTAATAGCGTTAATCTCTATAGCGTTAGGATCCTGGGCTCTCTCGTTACTGCCGCTATAATATACAAGGAGCGCGCTATTACTACTATAGATCTTCTTCCTAAAGTCCTTTATATCTAAGTTCGTAGCTAGGGTCTAGGCTATTTTAGCCTATATGTTAAAGTCGTCTAACGCTAGTAGCTTAACCTACAATGTAAATGCTTACAAGAGGTAGGTAGAGATCCGCTCTCTAAATATATAGACCTATATTATACTTTTAATATTAGCGGTATTAGCTAGGTTCAAGAACTCCGTTAGGAAGTTATTAAAGTTTACGAATTTATTCTTTTAGATAAGTAGGTAGAGCTAGTTCGTAGCTACTATAGTAACGTTATAGGTTATATATCGCTTTTTAAAGTCCTTTAGGAACTTAGTCCTAGTCTTCTAGTACTAGTGCCTATTATTATCCAGGTAGTCCTTGATTATCTAGAGCTTTGCTTTAACTACGTAGCTTATATTACTACTAAGTATCGCCTTAGCATATAGGATCTTCGCGCGCTCGTTCGAGAACTTATAAAGGTATATCCTCTAGCGCCTCTAGACCTTATCTAACTAGTTGTCGAATAGGGTAGTCTACTTAATTATATCCTTCTCCTCCCTTATAAACGGTATTAGGTAGAGGAGCGACATCGCGGCTAGGTTATCCTTATTATAGTACTAGTATAATAGCTAGCTAGAGGGTCGGAGCTAAGAGACCTAGGTTCCTAACACCAAAAGGCCGCCCTACCGCAGTAAACAAGGACATATCGCAGAGCCAACTGTAGTTCGGCCCGGCTACAGCCCTATTCGCGTCGGGACCGCCGCTACCGTAGCAATAGCGCCGGGGATCCCGAGGATCCTAGGCGGAACCCCTAAGCGCCTAGGAAGTGCCTAACATACAGGTTACTAGTGTCCTAAGCATATAGAATACCTAGCCCTAGGGCCTACTAGTAGCTACAAGTATCCCCCCGACCTAAAACGAGCCGGAGAACAAAGGTATGTCTAACGGAGAGGATGATCTTTAAAACTATACTCTAGAATACTAGAGGCGTAAAGCAGAATATAGAGATTCTACTAGAGGAGGCGGAGTTCGATATAATCGCGGTCTAGGAACTATAGCTTAGCAAGTAGGGGGTAGCCTACTACCCCTAGAGCTTACGATACTACCTGGTTTATACGTAGTAGGGAAAAGCGGCGATATATATATATAAGAAGTTTAATATCAGATAGTAGGAATATAAGGCAAGAGCGTAGTAGTATAGGGTATAGTTCCTAGAGCTAGGGAGAAGGGGTCTACAGCTTTAGTTAGTATATAATAACTATATAGTAGATAAGACTATCCTAAAGAGCCTTCTAGCCTATTAGGGCCTAGCCTACGCTATAATCCTAGCAGGAGACTTTAACCTCTAGAACCTAGTCTAGGATAGGTTTAGGCAATATAAGAGGAAGTCTAAGGAGCTCCTTAAGTTAGCCTATAAGTAGGACCTAAGCCTATAAGCCCTATAGGGTATAGTTATAAGAACCCCTATAGGAGAGTAAAAGGGTAAGACGTTAATAATCGACTATATCTAGGCCTTAATAGACCTAACGATAATGTATTTAGGAAAGGAAATTAGAGGAGGGTCGGACTATTACCTATAGGTGCTTAAAGTAAAGCTTAATAGCCTATTCCTAAAGGGGAAGGCGCTAGAAGGGTAGAACTAGAAGAAGGTCTTAGAGAAGCTAATAAAGGTAAAGGTAGCGTATTTGCTACTAAGGATATAGCTTAACAATAGAGGACTAGAGGGACTAAAAGTAAGGATTAAGATAAGAAAGGGGCTAGAGGAGGTATTTAAACAGCTAGCTATAGAGCTAATAGCTATTGCCTACGTAATAGCCCCTAGGAGGAAGGAGTTAAGGGGGAGGAGCTCCCTATAGTAGATAGGTAAGGTAAAGGAGGCGTTAAAGGCGGTAAAGGAGGTGGAGAGGGAGTACTAGAGGATCTCTATATAGTTCTATAAGGAGAAGCTTAATAAGAAGCAAAAAGAGCTAGTAATAGAAATAGCAGAGGAAAAGAGGCGCTTCTAGAGGAAGACGATCGAGGAAGCTAGGGATAAGACCCTATAGTAGCTCGAGCGATAGGTAAGGCTTAGGAGCTTCCTCCTTTCTAAGCTACCGAAACTCCCGGCCCTAAAGGGCCTAGATAGCAGCCTAGATCTAACAACATACTAGAATAAGGCAGAAGCACTCACAAAGAAGTTCTTCCTAAGCCTAAGGGCGGACCTTAGTAATATCTAGGACCTAGACCTTAAGGAGGAGTAGGAATAAAGGTTTAATATCTAGGAGCTTATAAGCTTCCTAGTAATAGAAGTAGTATAGGATAAAGCAAGCCTATAGAAGGCCCTAGGGGAGGATATACTCCTAATAGGATTCTTAAAAGTATATAGCTAACCGCTAAGCTAGATTCTTATAGCCCTAGCTACAAGGTACCTATAGCTAGCGTAGTTCCTAGCTACGTTTAAGAGAGCTAAAACAGTAGTCCTATAGAAGCTAGGAAAGACATCTAATATATACTATACCCTAGGAGGTTACTGCCCTATTACGCTGCTCCTAACTATAAGGAAGGTAATCGAGGTAGTAGTAGTAAGAAGGATTATAGTAGCGGTAGAGGTCTATAGGCTACTCCCTACTAAGTAGATAGGTAACTAGGCAAGTAGATTAACCGAGCTAGCGGTCTAACTAGTTATAGCCTAGGTCTAGGAGGTATAGCGCTAAGGCGCCTTAGTATCCCTCCTATAACTAGATATTACCAGAGCCTTCAATATAGTTAACTACGTTAGACTACTAGCTACACTCTAGGAGCTTAGCTACCTAAAGTAGATAGTACTCTAGGTATAGGAATAGCTAATAGATAGGGTCGCGATCCTCTACTTCGATAGGAAGGTAATAGATAATATCCTAGTTATAGCGGGGGTACCCTAGGGGTCCCCCCTATTATCTATCCTATTTATCTTATATATTATATTACTATATAAGGACCTAAGGAGAGAGTACCTATACCTTAGTATAGTAGGCGTCGCTAAAGATACGAACCTACTAGTGTTTAGAAAGTCGGCTAAGGTAAACGTCCGCTAACTCGAGCGAGCGTAAAGAACCTACCTAAAGTAGGCGGGAACGTAGGGAATAGCGTTTATAGCGTAGAAGTATAAACTAATCTACTTTAAAAAGAACTAAAGGTAGTAGCTAGACCTAGCTAAGCTCGCCCTTCTAGATAAAGGTAGGTATATAGATATCGAACTAGTTAAGTCCGCTAGGTTCCTTAGGGTCTAGCTAGACTAGAAGCTCTTATAGTAAGCGTACTATAGCGTAGTTAAGAAGAAGCTCGCTACTTAGGAGTTCGCGCTAATAAGGATCGCGGCGAAGACGTAGGGTCTAAGCCTTATAAAGGCCTACAAGGTATATACAAAGTATATAAGGAGCGTAGTAGTATATAGAGTAGCAAGCTACTATATCCTAACTATAGTTAGTAAAGGGAGCGAGCTAAAGGGGATAGCTAAGAAGCTAGTAAAGGACTAGAGCAAGGGCCTCTATATAGTAGTAGGAGGCTATAGAACTATACTAATTAGGTACCTAGAGACAAAGGCCTAGGTCCTACTAGTAGACCTCTACCTAAACAAGTAGCTAGCTAACTTCGAAGCTAGGATATATAGACTATTCCTTTAGTTAGGGGAGGGACTAGGGTACCCCCTAGTTATAGTAGCGAGCTTAATCTAGAAGGTATATACTAAGTTATTTAGAAGGTTCTAGAAAAGGAGCAAGAGGACGTAAAGGAGGAAGCCTAGGCTAGGCCTATAGGGGCTAATAGTAGTTAAGAGAGTAGTAGCTATAGCGAACAAGTAGGCTAAGTAAAAGTAGAAGATAGGGAAGCTAAAGAATAAGACCCTCGATACGGACAGAGTAGTAGAACTCGCCTAGTAGGAGCGCAAGATAGCGGCCTAGGAGGGGCGCGCCGCGCTTGTAACAAGAGCAAGAAGACCTATATACCGCTCGGCAGACAAGGACCCCCTAATATAACTATTTATAGACCTTACCCTTAAGAGATATAAGGGTCTAAGTAAGGCTTAGAGCTCCCTACTCGCCTAGGTACGTAGCGGGGATATTAGCCTCTAGGAGTACCTAAATAGGGTAAACGTCCTAGAGATTACTATACTATACTATAAGTATAGTAAGGGCAAAGAAACGATCAAGTACCTAGTAGTATAGTATAAAGATCTACTAAAGTATAGAACCTAGGAAGAATTATAAATATAGTTACAACAGGATCTATAGCTTGTCTTATAGTAAGCTATATAGCTATATAAGAGCTTAGTAAAGGTAGTTATTAGCTAGTTAATAGACTTAGGGTGCCTAATAGAGTATAGTGTTACTTGTAGGCTATAACTAGAAGCTACAAAGGCTACAAAAGCGGCTAAGAGCAGCGGAGAGGGTATAGGAAGTGCTGAACCGAGCCGCTAAGGGAGACAGGGGCTATCTTTTATACGTAGTATAATAGATTCAAAGCGCTGAAGTAGAAGCGTAGGTAGGGGTTTTCACCCGGCCCCCTGTTCAGAGGGTACGGTTTCCTTTGTATATAACCTAGTAGCAGGACCGGCGCGCCGTAAGGTATATCGGAGTACGAATAAATAAATAATAATAGCTAGCTACTACCTCTACTACCTCTAGCTAGCGTAGCGCTTATCGCCTCGAGCGCCTATGGGGTTATTAGTCTCTACTCCTTAAGTATCTTTAAGATCGCTATATTTACCTACTTCTATGCCTCGAGCTCCTTATAAAGTACCTTACCCTTAGTAACCGCGTTATTAGCTATCGCCTAGGTATTAGCGAGTGTAGCGAGTATTACCTTCTACTCTACTAGCGTAGCTCTTAGCTACTTACATATAACGGTAGCGCGCGATAGGGGTACCTACTCTAGCGCCTATATTAGTATATTATTATTATCTTCTAGACCCTTTATTATCCTAGTTCGTCAGGGGTAGTTCTGTAGGGGGTAGTCCTTTACGTTAGACTGTGAATAGGGGTAGGGTACTCGTTTTAACTCGCACTATGTAGTCGATGTTAAACAAAGTCTAGTACGTTAGAAAAAAGAAGCGTTCTAGCCTATCTAGGGTAATCGATCTGCCTCTAACGGTCTAACTAGCTATACACGCAAGTTAAAGGTACAACCTACTATAACGGTTATATATAATAAGGTTATACAATAGTGCAACCTTCGTAGGAGCTCGCGAGGGCTAAAGGCTCCACGTAGCGAGCTCCACCTAGTATAGAGCCACGCTCCTCTAGCTACAGGGTGCTCAGCTAACCATATAGCATGGCATATAATATAGCATATAACACAGGCTGTGCCTGTGACAACTTGTCTATTACCACTACGTCTTGCTCTCTATATAGCTAGTAGCTTAGTTTGTAGTTTTCTCTAGTTCAGTAGGAATGTTATAACAACCTAACTTAGTAACTTACAACGGATCTACATACCTATAATAACGCTATCTAGGAGTTCTACAATATATACCCTAAGCTCCTAGGCCTGCTATTATAGACGTAGAGAAGGAAGGCGTAGCGCTAGGAGGCGAAGCGCTAAGAGATAACTCTAAATACAAGCATCTAGCTAAATACAAGTATCTAGGATAGGGGGCTATTTTTATATAGGAGGGCTTGTTTAGAGAGGGAGGGTAGTATCACAGGCATAGCCTATGTTATATACTATGTTATATGCTATACTATATGGTTAGTTAAGCACCCTATAGCTAGAGGAGCGTGGCTCCACACTAGGTAGAGCTCGCCGCGCAGAGCCTTTAGCCCTCGCGAGCTCCCACGAAGGTTACACTGTTATACAACCTTGTTGTATACGACCGTTACACCCTAGCTACTATAGCTAGATTACTTTTATCCTATAGCGAGCTATATAGGGATCTTAAGGTCTTGCTAATCAGTATATAACGTAGGGGCCTAGATCCTAGTCCCTAAGATAATAGCTATTCCTTAGGCTTTCTATTTTTAGTTAGTGTAACTCTCTTTGGAATTTGCAAGGGACTAATCCTAAAAAACTAAAAAGAGAGTAAGAGAGGCTAGATTCGAACTAATAGCCTTGTAGCTTCTAGGTGCAACACACTCTAATTACACTACTCCCTCTATATTTATATATATATACCAAAGTAATTTAGAAATCTTATTATATAATTATATAGTTATAGTAATAAAAAGCTAATTAGTATAATTAGGAATAATCTAATGGAATAAAGTTTAATATCGCAAAAGTAATATGATATTGCTTATAATAATCTAGTTTCTATTATTATATATAATATAGAATAATCTTTAAAAGCGAAAATTAGTAGAGGTCTTTAAGCATAGCAAGGTAAACCTAGTAACTAGATTTAGGTATTAGGACTTATATAGACTTGACGCTCCATAGACAATTGCATTTTGCATGGCAATATAGCTTAGATGAAATCAATTATTAATTACTGAAAAACAACTCAAAACCGCGATGCAGGAGTCCGCGCCGGAACTGCCGTTGTTGCTAGGGGTGTGTCAACCAATAGCCTAGGTGCCGATACTAATATCCAGGTCAGCGTCACGTCTCCCACCTCTCTCAGACCTGTCATTGAAATGCTAGAAGTGCTAGTAGTTGAGCATCGGTCATACCAACGAGAGTGGGCCCTCAATCGACGCAGGAGATTGTCTCACAGATTGTTGAAATGTAGTATTGTAGCAAACTAAAGTTGCTCTACTCCCAGGGTACTCAAGTGTAATACTCATGCTCCTTCCAATAAACCGTCCTTTAGATAAAACGCTTGCATCCTGCGATATCTAAGCGCCAAGTCCCAAATATTTGTCTTCATAAAAAACGCCTGTTCATCAACGGACAAGTCAAACACGGCGCTCTCAAAATCCAGAACCATAATGTTCCCATCCACAAGCTGAAAGTTGGACAAGTTAGGGTCGTCATGGTGTACACCCAAGTCGTGGAGTGCTCGGTAGCATAGCTGCAGCAGGGTGGACAGCTCCTCTTGCCTCAGCGTTGCACCCTCAGGCGAAGACATCGACACGCCTCCAAGATACTCCAGGATCATGGCCCTCCCTCCATTGTAGTACAGGCGACCATAACATGTGGGAATGACCACGCCTTGCAACGGTTTAAGCCGACCGTACGCCTTTACTTCGGTATCAAACTGCTCCTCGTTGATCATTGCCTCTCCGCCCTCTTTCTGTCTTTTAAGGACCACATGACTGGGAAGGAACCATTCGGGAAGGACAGCCTGGACCCAGGACTTAGCAAATGCTGGGAGCAGTCCGACGCAGGATCCAATCAAGCTGGCCACCGTCGATGGGCGAATATGTAGTTCGAGAATATGCGGGTGGAGCTGGGAAAGGCCTGCAGCAAGGGCAGAGACGTAGCGGGTCCTGAACCAGAAGTGCTTGTTCAAGTTAATAAAAGGCTACAAATGAAATCGCAGGCTGGAATACCCCACTTACAACCGGCGTTTTCGGAGACTGGCGTTTGATACCCCCAAGTCGAGTAGCTGTAACGCGGTAGTGTTCTGGCTCCCCGGGACGTTTGTACATGGGCAGCGCAAGGCCATGCTTGCCTACCGGAGGCGCTAACGGCTGCGAGTTCTCCACATTCATCTGTGCAGAACTGCTTGATGTTTTGGTGGATAAGGTTGGAGAAACCTTTTGCCCACGCCATTGCGTTTCTGCTGCGAGACCAGTACCGAGGAATTTTTATCGCACGTGATCTGTCTGCTGACATGAATGCGGCTGAAGCACAAGCGGCAATTGCTGCCTAACCGAAAGTCAAAAGCTGCCACCGGCTGTTGCCTGTTCCATGAAACGCCGCGGGGTAAATATGGGCACTCCCCCCTGTTCCGAGCCATGTAAATAAATACTGTACATGTGAACCCAGCACTCTCCAAACGGACTATTGTCTCACCGTTAACAATGTCTTCTGCTGGCGAGCTCATCCTTCAGCACTCGCAGAACTTTGTAGATAATCCCTTATACGTTTCCTACACCGACAAACCATGGGCTCGGTCATACCCACCGATGCAAAACCTCTCAGTTCACAGTACTGTTGACCAAGAGGGCACCTTCCATGCTACGTTCGATCCGGCGTTCCTACCACTCGGCGATGACGAAGAGAAGCGCGCCAGCGAGGCAGTTCATCCACCAAACCACAGGTTTTGGAGACTTGAGACCGAAGCTGACATAGAGCATTGGTGGCACACCGAGGTATCCAACATCGTGCTGGCCGCGTGGGCTAGATACCCTGCGGTCGTTCAAACCTGCCATACCAACCCGCTGAGAGAAGTCTCAATTTCGGAAAACGTGGACTCCACGTACGGCGTGTACATCGGCAACCAGCGATTTCCCGTGGCAATCGGGGAAATGAAGAGAAACTTGATCAGCCCCTCTCAATGGCAAACTGGTAACTTGGCCGCTGCGCAACAGAAACTGGCGCGTGAGCTTCGCGGGTAAGCTACCTTAATTTACTACTTCTCGCTCAAGTAACGTATCAAAGAGAATGCCCTGTATCCTTCTAACTATAAAGTCTAACAGATATGCCGACAAATACGAATGTCCCCACGTTTTCTGCTGGGACGGTCAGACGCTCTTGATCCTCCAGTTTCGAGCCCGCAAACCGGAGCATATCCGCAACGCGGACTGCCCGATTGACTGTTGGGTAGTCCCCGTTAATGGTTCTACGTGCACGCTTCGGTACGCGCTCTATAGACTCATGGTACAGGGATTTCGCAGGTGCCAAACGGTCGCTGCGACCAAACCTCTTAGTGTTGGCACCTTGACGGTGCATGGGCGAGAGTTCTTCACTGGGCGGCCGATTTGGAGAGTCAGCGGCCAGTCCTCCATGAACCATCCAGAGGGTTATCTTCGCTCGGTCGACGGAGCTACGGGGGGGTTGTACTGGGGTCACCCAATGGTTGAGGATGCAGTGTGGGAAACTGGAGGTCTCTGGGAATAGGTGTTGAGCTGGAGGTCTTGTTATATTGTTCTATCAGGTGTTGGAAGGTAGCGTCTCGAGCCACAATGGCCTCGACTGCCGAGGCTCTAGATGCTGCCATCAATACAAGACAACACCTTTCCTTACTCTGCCAGCGTTTTCTTCATCAATAGCCTTAACATCAGGTACATGCAATGACATCGAGCCTGCAAAGCCCGGCGGCGGTAGGCGATTACCTCGTCCCTCCAGGCTCCTTTGGCGTGACAACCTTGACCCATGATTCTAGCGTCATATTCCGTAATAGCGGATTCGCTGGGTCTCCCGCTTCGTTTCGGTCCGCAAGTCGGGAACGTCTTTGGAAGTCGGGAACGTCTTTGGAAAGAATTCAGGAGAGAAGGCTTCGACAAAGTCGCTGCCGCGCGACACCCGGATGAACGGGCTTTCAGAGACGCCGTATACCTGCATGGACGAGACTAGCCTTGTTGAACCCACTGTGGCAAATGGGACCACTATGGCGAATATTGGATGAACCCACTCAGGGGTTCAGGGGTAGACTGGGGTCTTGGCATGGCATTGGGTATCCGTGGGCTCCCCCGAGGAAATGGGCTTTTGAGCCACATACAGCTTTTTCATAGTTACACAGATTAATACAATTGAAGCTATTATTACTATTGATTCCTCCGTCTGTTCAGACTAATTAGATTCTAATCCTATATTTTAGGTTCGATAATTAAGAGTCTTATTACTTAATTACCTTTAAGCAAACAAACGTACTAACCCTTCGAACGAGCTAGTAGTTAAAATGTCTACTACTAAGTTAACTACTAACCTTACTATACTTAAGAAGCTAGCTAACTAGTATACTTAGAACATCTAGTTTACCTTAAAAGTAGCCTCCTATAAACTACTTGACTGTATCCTAGGTAAAGAAGCCCTACTTAAGCACCCTAGCGAGTTCGATCTTAATATAGCTTAGGCTATATACGAAGCTAAAACTATAGCTAAGTTCGATCGCTTAAACCTAGCCTTAACCCTAGCACAAGATATCGACTACGACGGTGTAGACACGCCTATCTTATAAGTTACCTGAAGCGGTATAGCTTACGCCCCCGCCTAGGTATACGCTAGCGCCTACGTAAGCGCCTACGCCGGAGCTAGCGGCGGTAATAACAACAACGCAGCTACTGCTATAGCCGCCCAAGCAGCTAAGCAAGTACACCTGTTAATAATATAGAACTAGATGCTCTTTATCTTAGAGAATAACTACTAAAAGAAGGCCCGAAAGGCAGCCTAATAATAGAAGGAAGTCTAGAAGCTCCGGGACTTTATTATAGATATAGTCTAGGTCTAGCTACAAACAACCTGACTTCGCGTAGACTAAGGCGTTAATAAGTAGTACCGTATCTATAAGGGATTCGGGGCTAACGATATCAAGGCTACTATAGCCTTCTATAAGAAGATCTAAGCGTACTACGCTATCCTTAAACAATTAAGGTTTGTAACTATAGTACGAAAGGACTTTAAGCTATAGATTAAGAAGTAGGAGATATTAATAGAGGAAGCTATTATAAGAGATATCTATAAGGGAAGCCTCCCGATCGTATAGATTACTAACCTAAGTAAAGCTATAAACTAGATACCCTTTACCTTCGTTACTTAATTAGAAAAACAGAGAGTAGTTGCTACTAACTTCTAAGACTATACGATCGAGGATATAACCTACTAACTATAGATTAGTACCTAAGACCTCCTACTAAAATCAAAGCCTAGGGTTACCCGCGGGGCGTTCCTAACGTTCGGCGGTAGAGACAAGAGAAAGAGAGGCGATATAAGTTCCTAGTAGGATAAGGAGGAGATTGCGCTATATAAGGCGTATTACAGAACCTACAATATAGAGAGATACTACTATCTATACCTATCTAGAGCCCCCTAGGGCTTTATACCTAGAGACTATATCCTCTAGAGAATAGAGAGAAACCTTAAGGCTAACCCCTCGATTAAAGCTAAGATAGGGCGGATAAAGCTAAAGAGATAGAGAACTAACCTAAAAGAGTTATCCTAAGATCGGGATTATCTCCCTATAGTGTTAGCCCCTAGTAGGAGTATATAATAATAACGTACTTCCCTAGAGTACCGCCCTGCTTTATAACTAGAGGTAGCTAAACACTAGATACCTACTGCTTTGCTACTAGTAGATAAAAGACCTACTACCTTAAAAATAGTAGAAGAGAGACCTACTACCTTAAAAATAGTAGAAGAGAGACCTACTGCTTTAAAACTAGTAGAAGAAAAGTGCCAAAAGGCCTACGAGATACCTACTATAAATTTAGTAGAAGAAGAGCGCTAAAACTCTACAAAACTAGTAGTAGCCTCCTAAAAGTGCTAGATAGCTAATTAAATAGCTAAGGCCCCCCCCTATTTAGACGAACATCTCTTTAGAGATAATATCGGTACCTAGCTAGGAAGCTACTAAGATATTAGAGAATTCTCTAACGCCCTACTTTAAGAAGTAGGTATAGTAGCTAGCTAGGTACGGACGTATAGTTAGAAGGTATACTATAAGCTTCTTTACTATACTAGCGGCCTTCTAAGTAGGGTAGCTTATATACCCTCTAGTTAACTCGTCTATCCTCGATTCTAGCTTAACTATCTACCTATATAATAACCTCTCCTAGTTCAAGTTACTAGCTTACCTTATAAGCCCGTCCAATTACGTTTAGGCAGGAGAATATCCCGTTGCTATCGAGGGATACAGTAAGGTTGATATTATAGTTAAAACTAAGAACGGATCCTAAGTTATTACTTTTAAGGACGTAGCCTTTTGCCTAACCTTCGCCTACAATCTCGTCTCTCTCTAATAACTTAAGAACCGTAGTATCTAGTAGGATATACGTAATAACTACCTATAGCGCGGAGATATAGTATACCTCTATAACGTTCAAGACCGATATAGCCAATTCGTTCTAGAATATATCCCTTAGAGAACTATATACACCGCCTTCGCTACTAGAAAACAGAAGCTTAATACCTAGACCGCGTAGGCACTATCTAGAGTAGATACGATAATATAGTACCTACAACTTAGCTACCTAGGTCCAAGGGCCCTTAAACACCTTGTTAATAGCGCCTATAGAGTTAAGATCAAGGGTATTACTACGGTTTAATACAACGGGTATAGATATAGCAAAGCCAAACGAAGAATTAGCCGCGAACTACGCCTAGACCCGCTAAAGCTAGGAGACTGTATCGCTATTGACTTCCACGAATACCTAGGCGCGTAACAAGACTATACTATACTACTACTCGCTACTAACCAATACTCTAGATATATATAGGACTACTATATAAAGAACTATAAAGGCGACAATATCCTAGCGGCCCTAAAGACCCTGTTCTATATACTAGAGACCTAGTACGAGATCAAGCCTAAAGCAATCGAGTATAACAACGAGTTCACTAAGACCGACGCTATTAACGCGTTCTTCGGACTTAAGGGAGTTAAAGTTAAGCCCTATACTACCTATATATAAGATTAGAACGAGGTAGTAGAGCGCTTAGGGGGTATAATCAAAGAAAAACAACGTTATATAGCTCTAAGTACTAACTTTCTAATTAAACTATAGCTTGAGATTTCCCGAGTATTAGTCTACCTCTATAACTATATACCGAGGCAAGGCAACGGGTAGAAGACCCTATTCGAAATGTTCTATAAGGGTCTAAAGAAGAGAAGCATAGTCGTAATAGAACGACAAAAATTAGCACTAAATTATTTGAAGGTATATAGCTATAAAGCATTCGCTATAACAACTATAGTGTAGAAAGAGGAGCGCTAACTATAGAGATTTAAGCTAACGGCCTTTATAGGATACCTAGTAGGATACTAATCCTTTAATATCTACCGAATTTAGAACCCTAGAACCAACGATATAGTAGCTACCTAAGACGTTATTTTCGACAAAACATAGGTCTTTTCTAGAGACCCTAATTGTATTACGATTAACTAAAAACAAGTTAACCTAGAGGCACTTACCTAGTAGCTTATAGAGCAAGAGATAAGAAACCTAGCTACTAAACTAGATAAACAAGAACCTAAAGATAAGAACGAAGAAAATAAGGACATTGCCTTCTACCTAACTAATAACGTATTAGAAGAAGAAGAAGTAAAGGAAGAGATCTTAGATACTATTATAGTTAAAGGCGACGCCTCTAGCAATTTCCCTAAGTTCTACTAAACACCTCCTATAACACCTTCTACTACTCTATTAACTACGCTAATTACTAGTATAAAAGCCGACAATGCTATAGAAATCGCGGCGGTATTTGAACTATAGTACGTAGCTTTCTACGCGGGTATATTATCGACTATAGTCGGCACGCTAAGAGACAAGCCTATTATAAGAGCTACGATTAACTAACTCTAGCGAAAGATAACGACCCTATTAATTAAGCCTAAGAAAGTAAAAACAATAGAGGAGGAGGAGATACTATAGGGGACTATTACGAAGAAACGTATTATATAGCTAATAAAGAAGAAAGATAGTATTAAACGCCTATATCGTAACATCCTTCCCCCTAAGCTAAAGTAGCATTATAATCTTAAGAACTATCCGCTAGAAGCCCTTTTTCTATAAGTAGAGAGGGACTATTTAGCTAGCTATAATATTAAGTAGTTATAGGATAAGATTTCCTACTATTAAGCGGGTATTTAGTAGATTCTAGACTATATATAGGTTTACGTCTATAAGTTTAGCTAAAATAGCTTCCTTAACAAGTATAAGGTACGGCTTATAGTCCGTAGCGATTAACAATGGAAGGGTATAGTAGAAGAGAATTACGCTACAACCCTTGCGATCTAGTTACTCTAAACAGTACTCGCTATTATAGTAAGATTTAATCTTAAGTTAATTCAATTCGACGTAGTTAACGCGTTCGTAAACGCGTTCCTTAATAAACTTGTATATATATAGATACCCTAGGGCTACTATAAAGGTAGGAACATTCTAAAGCTAAACAAAGCTCTATATAGGCTAAGAAAATCCCCTCTTCTATAGTAACGTAAGCTAACTAATACTCTAAGAAGTCTAGGATTCGTTTCGATACTATATAAACTATATGTAATAATAAACGGCGACGTTATTGTCTTCTTCTACGTCGACGATATTGTTATTACCTACTATAAGAATAAGTAAAAGAAAGTAGATAAGATCGTCCGCGGGCTCCGAGAGAAATATAAGCTTACTAGCGGCGATAAGCTATAGTAGTTCTTAGGTATCGAGATCTACTAAGAGAGAGCAATGAAGCTCGTCTAGCTTAGCTAGATATCTTACATTAAGAAGATCGCGAAGCTTATAGACTTATAAGCTATACCTAGAACGCCTATAACGACGGTAGAACTGCTTCTATATAAGGATATTATAGACCTATGTATAACGCGCCTCTACCAGAAGAAGATCGGTTCGCTACTTTACGTAGCTATTACGTTACGACTAGACATTGCATTTATAGTCTCGAGACTTTCCTAATTTAATTATAACCTAGGCCTAGACTATTACGCGGCGGCCGATCGAGTGCTAAGATATCTCTATTATATACGCTTCTTTACCCTCTAACTAGGAGAAGGCGATTAGCTAATCGTAGTAAGTAACTCTTCCTTCGCTAATAACCTTATTAACTGAAAAAGCTCGTAAGGCTTTATAATCTAACTATTTGGCGGTTTGATCGTATAGCGTATAAACAAGCAAGATATAGTTACTACGTTAACGACTAAAGCCGAGCTATTAGTGCTCTTGTAAGCGGCTAAAGAAGGTATATTTATAAGTAGATTAATCTCTAAGCTAATAGTTGCTCTTAATAACGATTAGATTACGATCTAGTACAATAACTTATAGACTATCTATCTCGTTAACGCTAAGATCGCTACTTTATAGACTAAGTCTTGCGTGGGCTTATAGTGGCACTGGAAGAGCATGTGGGAGAGATACGTTGCATTGATTGTCATGTCTCGAAGGAAGAGACAGAGGAAAGAGAGTGTGTGAGAACATAGCTATATATATAATAGGAAATGAGAAACGGGGCGCTGAGTGGGTGCGAAGCAGCCAATTAGAGCGGACTGCAGAGACAGGGCTGGCTAGGTCGTGACACACCCCCTAGCTGCGAAGTAGCTGAAAGAGAACACCTAGCTAGCTGGCTGGCGGCGAGATGCTGAAAATAGGAGGTCGAAGGCTCGAATTGCTAGAGTAGGGTTGATAGCCAAAAACGAAAATCCTTATCGTTAACATGTGACCTGGCGTCGCGTTTGTATAATCGAAGATATGCTAATGTAGATCCTGGCCAATCAGAACGTAGTCGCATCGGTCGGTCGTATGTGATCTTTAGTCGCCTATTTTGCGAAGTTAAATCCGAACCGTCCTACAATAACAAAAATCAATCGCGCCGCCGACCCCTCTAACTATAACTATAACAACAATAAAAACAACAATAGCTCCGAATACTTGGGGCATAGCTGCCTCCGTCGCCCGCGTAGCGTTATTGGAGAAAGCCCGCGCGACTAGGCTCGCGAATCTACACGCGGCGCGCGAAGAAGAAGAAGAGGAAGAAGAGGTCGTCGCCGTAGGCGCCGACGATACCGCTCCCGTTAAAGAGAGCGAGGCTAGGGCTCGGACTAGCGACAGTTCGAAGACCCCGAATAAAAGAAAGAGGGACATAGTTCCTGCTACGCCCGGGTATATCAATTGCGTTTCTATTAATTGAAGCGTTTTTGTTGATTGACGCGCTAACTTTTAGATACCTAGTTATAATAGCGACGAGGATGTCGCCACCTTTGCGTCCCGCGCTATAGTTTGCCGCCGTTACCTACGTTCGGCCCTATATAGGTTATTAAGTAGCGCTTGCTTGGTTCGCCCAGATGCTAAGGACAAGGACGAGGCCTACGTTCGGTGCTCGCGTACCGGATATCCGTGCAAGAAGTTGCTAGAACCTGTAGTCGAAACGGCTATAGAGTTCCTCTCTACGAAGTAGGGTGGCGAGGCTACGGCCAGCGTAAGTCCCTTCCGTTCCTATTGACCGCTACGTACTGATAATAGTATAGTAACTATAGAGGGTTCGCCTTGCGGCGAAGCACTTGATAGAACGGGAGGAGAAGAAGGAGAAGGCGGCGGCGGATGCGGCTGCTAAGGTCTGGGCCGAGGCGATTGCTAAGTCTCGGGCCGAGGTGGCTGCTAAGGCGGTTGCTGTATTAAGGGCTAAGGCCAAGGAGAGGCGTGCCGCTACTACGGCTGCCGCCGATGCGGCTACCTTAGATAATAGGTTAGTAGTGGTTGGTTCCCGCGAGGTTACTAACCAGGGAGAGGCTCCTGCTCCGGTTAGGATAGTTGCTAGTAGCGTTTCGGCCGTTCCGGCTACCGAGTTAGCTAGATTAGCGAAGGAGGCTTGGGAGTCGGATAACGTAGGGGCGTCGTTAGCTTTAAGGTTATCGATGGCCGTGATTGGTAGTTTGTACTACGTATTGGCCGCGATGGATGCCTATTGTACGGAGTTAAAGAGGAGGAAGGCGGGCTAGTAAGCCCGGGAGTGTGTGTGTATATAGCCGCGTTGTTTTTGCATTTAGTGATTTTCTTATATGCTATTTTGCTCTTTCGGGCCGGATAATACCTAGTGTGTTTTGGGCCGGATGCCTAGTGTTAGATACCTAGCTTAATTACAAAGATCCGTTTTGCTCTATTCAATAATGTAGCGAGCGTCTTAGAGGTTCAATATAGCGCGGAAGTGCTCGAACTTCTAGCGCGGCAGCCGTTTTGTAAGACCGTCTGCTGGTATATCGGCCGTAGGCAGGTACTTAACCTTAAATAACCCGTTGGTATACTCCTAACGCACCTATATATTGTAGATGTCTATATAGCGAAGCTTAGTAACCACGCGCTAGTTGTCTCCTGTAACGAGGCGGATAGTTTGCTAATTGTTATAGAAGATACGGTATAGTTCGCTAAGATCGAACCGAATGTTAGCGAAGAAGCGCTTTAACACTATGGTCTCACGCGTAGTAAGAGAAACAGTAAGCAACTCGGCTTCTATCGAAGAAGTCGTAACGGTCTTTTGGCGGTAGGCTTTCTAGTTAATAACCCTACCGTATAGCATTATAATATACCCTTAGGATAAGCAGCGCGTCTTCTCGATATCTACGAACGAGGCGTTACCGGCGATAAGCAGGATGTATATCCTAAAGGCGATACCGTACCAAATAGCTAAAAACCGGGTACCGAAGAGGTAAACGATAACGTATTCTGTAGCCTCGATGTATATAGGGCTAGGATTCTTCAAGAACTAAGAGAGCTACAATGTAGCGAAGGCTACATCGGGGCGGATCATAATAGCTATATATAGAATAGAGCCGACGAGTTCCTAGAACTACTTAATGTCCTTGAACGGAGCAAGACCCTCGAATAGGTAAAGGTTGTGTTCTAGGGGGATATACAGGAAGCGAGTCTCCTTGTTAAGATTAAAGCGCTTAGCGATCCGCTCGATATACTAATCGTAGACTAGATAGACTATACAATCCTCGCGGTTTCTTAAGACGCAGATGCTAAGGAACCATAAGACGTCGCCTTGACTATGCACTTTGTACTTTATAGCTAGCGTATCTATAATCCGGTTTGCCTTATTAGCGTAGTCCTTATAGTAGAATATAAGGTAGTTGTCTATGTAAAACAGAACCACTACGCGGCGGTGTTAGTCGTAAAACAAGCATAGTTCCTTACTCGATGCTATTAGACTAAGTTCGCGGAGCGAAGAGGAGAACTCTTCGTACTATAGAAGGGGGGATTCGCGCAAGCTATATAACGCTCGTTCAAGTTCGACGAAGGTATCGCCTTGCTTAAAGCCGGCTAGGAGGTGATAATCCTCCCTAAACCCCTAAGGGAGCTTACAGACGATTCCTTTGTCCATTTTGGCGTTTAGGAATACCTAGGCGACGTTAAACTGCTTAACTTCTATATCCGCGTCGGCGGCGATAGCTATTATAGCCTAGAAGGAACGGGATACAAGTGTTATAGCGTATATGTTTTGCAACGAATTAGCGCTCTAAAGATTACCTCTTACGTAGATACGCGCCTTGTATTTCTCTAAGAATCCGTCCTTGTCCTATTTATAGGCGAATACCTACTTTAGGGGTAGGGGCTTCTCCTTAGAGAGTTTAGATATAGAGGACCAAGTGATATATCTCTAGGTTTTGCGATTCACAAGATTCTAAATCTCCGATTTGGCAGCTCTAACGAACTCTTTACCTATCGGATACTTAGCAAGTTACTTCTAAGACTTCGGAGCTTTAAGAAGGGTGTCTTAGTAAACGCGGGGAGGGGCTAGGGTAGCGTTAAGTCTAGCCGCGTACTAGGGTATAATCGTAGCAGCGATAACCATATATAGAGTACAGTATACCCGATCTCCCTTATCAAGTACCTCCTTATAGTATAGTATATACGTTTTGTAAAACGCTTGCTACATTCTAAGTTTAGGGACGTAGATACAGTCTAGAGTATATATTTCTAAAGTAAATCTAATAATCCTAGCGGTAGATATAGAAGGACCGTCGTTAGCAGGGTCTTCTAGGTCTATTCCCCTAAGCCGCCGGCTCGTACAAGATACTAGGGCGAACACCCGCTTAGTATACTTACGTTTTGTACGTTCGTAGGCGGGGGACTTAGGTTTGTTAGTATCGTCTGAGTCATCCGAGCTAGAGGAGTAGTAGCTAGGGTTTGAAGATTCCAGGCTGTAATTCTTAGGAAGTAGGTTATCCAAGTGTATAGAGTGCTTAGGATAGTGATCGACCAAGTCCTTGAAAACAGTGCTTATATTAGAGACAATGCTTTATATACTTCTAAAGCCGTCTCTAGAAGTATATATATAATCCCTATCGTTATCCGGGCTTGTAGGCCCGGTAGGGGTAGAGGCTGAACTTTGAAATGACTAATCCGGTATCGGGAGTCCTCTATACGCGTAGTCTCTAGAAACTAAAGGTGGCTTGCTTGTATTACGCTAGGCTACCGTTCTAGATATAGTTACCCCTAAGTCCTAACTAGGATTCGGAGTTTCTACACCCCTAAGCTCGTCTTTAGAATACTTAGGGAATATAGACGTAGGAGTCGTTGCTTCTAGATTGTCCATCTCGCCGTCCTTAACGCCGCCTAGTACTGCGCCTATAGCGGGCAAGTGCAGCTGAAGCTCTAGGGAGTCTACTAGATTCCGCTTCTTAGCGATAGTCTATAGATCGAACCTCCCTTCGCCCTTCTTAAAGAACTAGTTCTCGTTAAAGGTAACGTTATAAGTTATAACGACTTTACGGAGTACTAGAACCTAGATTCGGTAGATGTTTAATACCTTGTAACCAACAAGGTAACCGATGTACGCTCTAGGCTTCGACTTGTATACGCGTTTCTACTTATCCCTCTCTCTCTCTTTGTATAGAGGATATACGTAGCAACCGTATACGTAGATACCGCTCTAGTTAGGCTATAGATCCGCTATAAGGGAGACGATCGCGTCTAGCTAAAAGAACTGGAAGTAGGTTTAGAACTAAGTGAGGAGGACGTCGTTTGGTGACTTTATCGAAGGATACGTTTAACTCGGGCTTATACCGATAAGCTACGCAGATGCCTCCTCTCCTTCTAGCTAGAGGTTACCTAAGAGACTAGCTCTGGCCATTATCTTGATAGAGCGGGTAATAACTTCTTAACTAGCGCGTTCGATAGCGCTAGTTAGTTCGTATATATTAGACGGAAGGAGTTCAAGCTCGATACCTAGTTCTACGTACTATTTCTGGTACCAGGTACAGCCACGATCCCTAGTTTTAACAAAGGAGCCTTCGTTATTGTGCTTGAACTTGTAGATCGCTACGCTAAATTGGCGTCGTACTTAGGCCTCGAAGTATTAAAGAATCGGGAGAAGGAGGTCCTAGGTCTTGTCTTTAAGGCGGAAGACGAAGGGTTTGCTAGAGAACTTGTCTTTAAGAATCAGAGAGTAAATAGATCTATTATACCTACGCATGTGATAGAAAAGGTCCTAAAATACTCGCCAGAACGGCCGCACTAACTTAGTTATAGGAGGCCTACGGGAGACGACTTTTCCCTAGTATATAACAGAGTAAGCCTTGTAGTTAATACGTTTGGTTCCGTTGATTCGAACGTTCTGGCCTCTCTAGATAAGAGCCTTAAGCGTATCCTGGCCAAGATGACTAGCGCGGATGTACCAAAGGTGTTTGGAATCCTTGTAGGGTAGGAGAGGGTGCCTCGATCCTAGTCCTTAACGAACTTGTTTTATAGTGTCGCTTATCGTAGCTAATATCACAAGCGTAGCGGAACTAACAGCGAAGTCGTCCAGACAGCTAGGTTAGATATTGTAGATTATAGCAAGGGACTACTCCGAAGGTATAGTAGGAGGATCCTTGTAGATCTTGGCGAGAGCTCGTTCTTTATCGTAAGAAACGGCAAGGGAAGAGTTATAATTATAAGGATACGGTAGGTAGGTAGAGAGAGGCTTGTATTCTAAAAACACTAGCTTGTACCTACGAAGGAGAGACGCGATAATAATGTTGCTCTCTATCGAACCGAAACGTAGTGTATAGTCTAAACTATAGTACTAGATGTTAGCCTTATAGAGGGCCGCCTCTAAGATAATATTAGAGTAGAATCCCTTAATAACTACGACGTTGTTAAGAACTAGATCCTCAGATCGTAGGCCGTTAACGCTATTAAGTGCTCCTTTAATACGCCATTTGCCCCTTCCAGAGATAGGGAAACGGGTAGTGCCAGCCTTAACATAGTTATCCTTCCTCGCCTTGACGAGGGACCCTTCTTCTAAGAGTGTAGGGTCGTTGATAAGGTAGGTTGCTCTATAGTTATTAACTAGGATACTGTCCGATAGGATGTGTTTGCTGGAATCGACGGTTACGAAGATACCGAAGCTATTGCCGAGGCCGGTTTCTTTGCCGAGGGCCGAGAGTTCCGTAGGATCAATAATCGCGGCTATTACTACGCCGGGAAAGCCCGGTTTAGCAGACGAAGTAGAGCCAGACGGGGATATAGGCTAGGGTTTAATTGCCTAACCTTCCTTTTTGAGCTAGGCGCGGAGGTTATCCCACTTTTTCTCGGCGAACCGTTCGTAGATCTGCGAAACGAACTTAGGACTAACCGGGCCTTTCGGATATTTGAACCTAGTTAACGTAGATTTGAGCGTGTTACAGTCGATCGGCTTCTAAATATAATTGGAGATTATATACGGGCAGGGGTGCTTAGGCTTAGCAGACGAAGATTTTTCACCTCCCTTGCCCTAATCGCGGCGTTTGCTAGAACTAGTAGATTTAGTAGTAGCGAAGCTACTATTAAAGTCTAGCTTACTGTAGCTAACGATAGTCTTGGCGGCTTGGATTAGGTCCTTAAGGCTCTTAAGGGGTTTTCCGACGTAGTTATTAATAATTGTAGCGTTGTATTCGCGGCGGCCCTATTCTAGGATAAGACGATCCTTAATTACGCGAAGGAAGTCTAGAACAGGTAGAGTGCTATAAATATACTCGAGACCGGCTACCTTAGCGCGTTAGTAAGCCTAGCGGTAGTTAGCGATCCAGGTCCGTAGGTCTATATTAGATTACTTAGCCTTTTTAAGACAAGCGAGATACTATTAGCGGGTTATATTAGCAATTATATTATCCGAGATTCCGACTTGGCGTTCTAGAGTACGGAGGAGCGTGCGTACGCCGAGTTGCTACGCCGCGAGGTTAGTCTCGTTAGTAGCGTTGTAACGCTTGCGATCGACAGTAGCGATAATGACTTTACGTAGTATATCCAGGTTCTTCTTATTAACGCTTATACCTAGAGTAAGTTACTAAGCGGCGTACCTAGTCTAGTTAGCTTAGTACTAGACAAGGATCCTCTCTAGACTCGGGCGTTAAGGAGGGACAGGCTCTAGACTATAAGTAGCAACTAGCTTCTTGTTCCAGGCGGTTACCTCGGCGAGCTATTCCGCTTAGTCTTGTGCTATTAGCGTAGTAACAGCCTCTATAGTAGAGGGCGGCTAAAAACCACTAAGCATCGCCTCCTTAGTAACATCGTTCTGATCGAAACGAACGATATTATGAACGTAGAGGGTAATGGCGGCGCTTTCGATGTAACGCTTCTAGATCGGCTAATCCGCAGGACCCTTGAGCAGGATGTCCGTTAGGATAGTAATGTTCCCGATTATGTCTATAGTAGTAGAAGTCTCTATTGTAGAAGAACGACAGATAGAGGTAGACGGAGATCTAGAAGGTATAGCGGTATAGCGGAACGGGTAGAGAGAGTAGCGCTAAAGAGCGGCTTGACTTGTACGCGGGCGGGGCGACTTTAAAGGACTTCGCGGAACGGCTATATAAGAGCAGTTCAAGCGGAAAACGAGGGAAGCCGTATAAGGGCTTTGGCGATAGCGATTGTAAAGAACAAGGTAGCGGGACTTGTAAGAATGGTGAAACGAGTTATAAGGATTGTAGAATAACAATGCTTCCAAGCTATAACGGGTTTAGCTACTATACGAAGGGAAACGAGCACCGGGCTTATAACTCTTGCGTGGGCTTACAGTGGCACTAGAAGAGCATATAGGAGAGATACGTTGCATTGATTGTTATGTCTCGAAGGAAGAGACAGAGGAAAGAGAGTGTGTGAGAACATAGCTATATATATGACAGGAAATGAGAAACGGGGCGCTGAGTGGGTGCGAAGCAGCCAATCAGAGCGGACTGTAGAGACAGGGCTGGCTGGGTCGTGACACTAAGCTTAAGTATATAGATATCTATAACTACTAGCTAAGGTAGGAACGCGAAGCTAGGAAGATTAAAGTAGAATACGTTCCTACCGCGAAGATAATAGCTAATAGGTTTGTAAAGGCTCTAATAGCAGATAAATACTAAGAATTTGTTAAGATAATCAATATAGCGCCTATCGAGAGCCTTATCTGCTAGAGAGCAAGTAAGGTTCTAATAGAAGAGAGTATAGCCCTTATAGCTAGATACCTATAGTCTATATAAGGGGGTAGGACTAAAGGAGTCTCCCGACTCTCCCTACTAGAAAACAAGAGATAGAGACTAGAGGGAGCCTAAGGCTAGATAGCTACAGAACAAATACTAAGGAGCTAGATTACTAGGGAATTTTGATCTTAGGAATAACCTTACTTGTAGGAATGCTCTAGAGCAGCTGCCTAGCAGTTACTCTAAGGGGGTATATTGAACCTACTATAGTAAATAGGACTACTATAGCGAATATTAGATAAACCTACTTAGGGGTTTAGGGGTAGACTAGGGTCTTAGTATAGTATTAGGTATCTGTAGGCTCCCCTAAGGAAATAGGCTTTTAAGCTACATATAGCTTTTTCACAGTTACATAGATTGATACAATTGAAGCCATCATCACTGTTGATTCCTCCGTCTGTTCAGACCAATCAGATTCCGATCCTATATTTTGGGTTCGACAAGCCTTCAATACGCCATTAACAAGCTCGAGAAGTATCTTAAGATACTAGACGAGACCCCTGCTTATTGGGCTGCATTTATTTTGCACCCAGGCCGCAGGATGAAGTTGGTGAGGCTTTTCTACGACGGGTGGTCGAGCCCTGACAAAAAGCTTCGGGAACATGGTAGTGAACCCCCTAATGCACGCTGAATAGGACGGAAAAGAATATATGCGGTCATTCTGCAGGTGTTGGAGCCTAGACGGTGGTTTGGTGAAGAAAATGTGATTGTGCAACTGGTTACAAACAACTGGATATCCCCGCGATTCCTATCCTCTGATCAAATATGTGTTTTTTGGTTTTTTCTCGAGGTTTGCATTATATTTTCAAGTGAATTTTACTTGCCTACGTACCTTAGTGCCCGAAACAAGATCTTTAAACCATCAAACCGGCAATGGCATCACTCCCACCAACCCAAACAATCCCGCGGACGCGCGTGCGGCCAGGTCAGAGCCGCCTGGAACCGAATCCGAGTCGGACTGGAACGGCCTTCCCGCCGCTATCCCGCAAGAAGCAAGCGGCAGTGTTCTCAGAGTACTACCTATCGGCCAGCCGAAGTGTGCTCACTCACGGGGGACTACACCATGTGTGTGTGGACTATACAGGCATGCGTTACAAGGCGAGTGTCAAGATACACCAGGCGTCTTGGCTCGATTTCATTCTTGCGTGTTGAACTACCTGAACAGATCTATCTTCCTCGCTGGCCCAGCCAAGCATACCAAAACTAAGCGGCCGGCCTCCTAGTCGCACACCATCCTAGCTCGCGCCAACCCCTGCCCTAGGAGCCGGACGATACGTTTCGGACCCCGAGTTTACTTCTTCTCCGTAGTGCTCTTTGTGGTAGTACCGGCGGAAGACTTTTTGCTGGTAGCCACAGAGGCGGGGGCAGCCTTTGCAGCAGACACAGCCTTTGCAGCAGCCACAGGGCCGGAGGCAGCCTTTGTAACAGGCTTGCTGGCGCCGGACGGACCAACCGCGGAACTCGCCGCAGGAGTAGCAGTCGCCGGAACCGGCTTGTTGAGTTCAGCCAAGAAGGCGTCTGCAACGGTGGCACTAACGGGGCGAGGGTTACCGTGTACCTCTATATCCAGGATTAGCCGATCTGGTGGTGCTAAAATATGGGGCCTTGTGCCAGTGTCTGATGGGCTATCATTCTGGGTGGCTGCGGGCTGTGGGCTACTGAACTTACTAGCGAAGTTCCTGTCGAGCGGCTTCTTCCTGGCCGCAGCGAACATGGCAGACAAGCTCCTGAAATCGACGGCGGCAGCCATTCTTGTTGATCGGCTGTCGTGGGAAAAGGGTGGGGTTGATGGGTTGAAGAGGCAGCGGTGAGGTGGTTTGCTGAGAGACTGAGGTAGGTGTTTGATTGTGCTGATGTGGTTGAGAGAAGCAACTGATCTGGTGTTGATGGGATTGGTCCCTTTATAGTGCCCAAGCAAAGCACGAGACCTTGGGGCAATCAACAAGAGGCCTAATGGGCGAAACCCGTCTGAGCCACCCACGCAAGCACCGTCACTGGTCTGGGTGATTCTGTCAAGAGAAATGGACGATGATGTTGAAACCATCCGGCCGCTAAGATTCGGGCGCGGGAGTGGGCCACCACGGTGAGCCTGCAGCCACGCCGTGCTCGCTACGCGGAATTCTCAACTTGCAAACATATATGCAACCCTAGGTCCGGCACGGTTTCCGACCCGAGTAATATGTACATTAGACATGGGAACAGCGATTGATTACTGGCCGACGTGGACTTCCGAGTGGGCTGACCCCCCATAATTATGGAGACTTTGTACCGGGGGGTGTATCCGCGTTCTGTTCGAAATTCTGTGCCCCTGGGCTGGAGACCAGCTCGGGGAACCAGGCCAGGCTCGGCAACGATGTTTCAACCAGTGTCAACAAGCGCGCTACCGTATAGGTTCCATGTTTACGGAGCGTCAAGTCTACATGAGTCCCAAAACCCAAATCCTGTCACTAGGTTTACCCCGCCGTGCCTAAAGACCTCTATCTATTTTCGCTTTTAACGATTGTTCTAGTGTATATGTAATAATAGAAACTAGATTGTTATAGGCAATATTATATTACATTTACAATATTAAGCTTTATTCTATTAGATAATTCTTAATTATACTAATTAGTTTATTATTAGTATAACTATATTACTATATAGTAAGATTACTAAACTACTTTAATATATATATATAGATAATATACTTTAGGAAAAATTATATAGTACTATAACTAAATACTAGTAAATAGTTAATAGTAATATTAAATATAAATATATACGCTATAAGTATCTTAAATTTAATTTAAGTAAGATATAAGCGTAATTATTTTTATTATTTATTTATTTGTACTCCAATATGCCTTACGGCGCGCCGGTCCTGCTACTGGTTTATATATAAAGGAAACCGTACCCCCTGAACAGGGGGCTAGGTAAAAACCCCTGCCTACGCTTCTGCTTTAGCGCTTTGAATCCATTATACTACGTGTTAAAGGTAGCCCCTATCTCCCTTAGCGGCTCGATTCGGCACTTCCCGCACCCTCTCCGCTGCTCTTAGCCGCTTTCGCGGCTATCGCAGCTTCTAGTTATAGCCTATAAGCTACGCTATACTCCGTCAGGCGCCCCGAATCTATTAACCAGCTAATAACTACCTTTACTAAGCTCTTATACGGCTATATAGCTCGTTATAAGATAAGCTACAGATCCTGTCGTAACTATATTTGTAACTTCTCCTAGGTTCTATACTTTAGTAGATCTTTATACTATACTACTAGGTGTTCGATCGTTTCTTTGCCCTTACTACACTTATAGTATAGCGTAGTAATCTCTAGGACGTTTACCCTGTTTAGGTACTCCTAGAGGCTAATGTCCCCGCTATACGCCTAGGCGAGCAGGGAGCTCTAAGCCTTGCTTAGACCCTTGTATCTCTTAAGGGTAAGGTCTGTAAATAGTTGTACTAGGGGGTCCTTGTCTGCCGAGCGGTATATAGGTCTTCTTGCTCTCGTTATAAGCGCGGCGCGCCTCTCCCGGGCTACTATCTCGCGCTCCTACTAGGCAAGTTCTACTACTCTATCTATATCGAGGGTCTTGTTCTTCAGCTTCCCTATCTTCTACTTTTGCTTAGCCTACTCGTTTGCTATAGCTACTACTCTCTCGACTGCTATTAGCCCCTATAGGCCTAGCCTAGGCTTCCTCCCTTACGTCCTCCCGCTCCTCTTCTAGAATCTCCTAAATAGCTTAGTATACGCCTTCTAAATTAAGCTCGCTACTATAACTAGGGGGCGCCCTAGTCCCTCCCCTAACTAGAGGAGTAGTTCGTATATCCTAGCTTCGAAGTTAGCTAGCCGCTTGTTCAGGTAGAGGTCTACCGGTAGGACCTAGGCCTCCGTCTCTAGGTACCTGATTGGCGTAGTTCTATAGCCTCCTGCTACTACGCGGAGGCCCCTGCTCTGGTCCTTCGCTAGCTTCTCGGCTATCCCCTTTAGCTCGCTCCCCTTGCCGACCGCAGTTAGGACGTGGTAGCTCGCCGCTCCGTATACTATATATAAGCGTAATTAGTTTTCTTATTTAAGTACAACTAATTTATCTTAGCGCAATTAGTATTACTATATTAAACGTAACTAATATTACTAATTTAAGCGTA
>MU853401.1:1338836-1352019 GCA_033297235.1 Trichocladium antarcticum
AGACTTTAGTTTCGCAGTATGTAACGATATACCGCTAAGTAGACTAGAAACGAGGAAGCTACTTTACTTAGCTAATAGTATACTAAAGTTATAGATTAAATAGAGTATAGTACTAGAACTAAGGATCGGCTAGTATAGGGAGAAGCTTCGGTTCTTTATTACTATACTAGCGAAAGACAATCCGATCATTCTAAGCCTCCTATAGCTAAGAAGATATAACCTAACAATTAACTAGGCGGACCTAAAGCTTACGTTTAGAGAGCGTTACTAAGAGCAACGTTACTTACTAGAATATACAACCGAGCTAACGGCACTATAAGCGAAGCCTATAACTATAGAACCTATAACTGTAGAACCTACAACTATAAAAAACACTACGAAATACTAAGTATCGGTTAAGGAAGTCCTAGATAAGGGAGAACTAGAGGATAGGGAGTATAACCAGGGTCTAGAGAACCTATAGAAGAAGAGGAAAAGGAGGTTATCCCTATTGTAACGCTATTAAAGAGCGCTCGAGAACGGACCGCGGTAGACCTTATCCCCGCTAGGATCAAGAGCGGTAGTTATTCTAAATAAGCTTATAAAGAGGCTATAACTAGCGAAGAAGGTGAACGGGCGTAGGTACCTATAGGCGCCGCTACTACCGAAACGACTCCCGAAGCTACTACTATATAATAAGGCGATTAATAAAAACGACATTAAGATACTAAATACGCTAAACTTTATACTTTTCTACTACTAGAAGGGCGTAATAGTAATATATATAACGGTTAACTAACTAGAATAAGCAATACTAAACGAGAAGAAGGATAAGGAGAGGGCTACGCTCTATACCCTACTAGATAACTTTTATAAGCGGATATTAAACTATAAAGGCTTGCTAGAGGACTATACTTCGGTACTCCTAGAACGGCACTACGAGTTCGTGAACGCCCTCTAGAGCGACGTAGAGACGATTTATAGGATTATAGAGGAGGACGCTTGGAAATTCTTTAAGAAGAGTAATAAACCCTAGCTAATAGTAGCGGATATCTTAAAACGCCTACTAACGGAGTATCGCAATACGTTCGAGACTTTTCTTCCCTAGAAGGTAGATACGCTACTACCGTATAGATTATATAACTATAAAATCGAGCTAATACTAGAAAGTAAGCTACCGTTCTTAAGGAACAGACTGTTCTTACTAATAGAACTACGTATAGTTAAGCGCTAGCTAGATAACTACCTGACGAAAGGCTTTATCCGACTATTAAAATCAAGTATAGGAGCGCCTCTACTACTTGCCTAGAAGCTAGGAGGTAGGGTACGGATTTACGCTAACTTCTAAGGTCTAAATAACGTTTCGATAAAGAGTTAATATCTAATACTACTAATTAAGGAGATACTCGATTCTATCTATAGAGCGCGGATCTTTATAAAGCTAGATGTTATCGCAGCGTTCAATAGAGTCTAAGTATTATTATTTATTTATTCGTACTCCGATATGCCTTACGGCGCGCCGGTCCTGCTACTGGTTTATATATAAAGGAAACCGTACCCCCTGAACAGGGGGCTAGGTAAAAACCCCTGCCTACGCTTCTGCTTTAGCGCTTTGAATCTATTATACTACGTGTTAAAGGTAGCCCCTGTCTCCCTTAGCGGCTCGATTCGGCACTTCCCGTACCCTCTCCGCTGCTCTTGGCCGCTTTCGCGGCTATTGTAGCTTCTAGTTGCAGCCTACGAGCTACACTATACTCCGTCAGGCGCCCCGAATCTATTAACTAGCTAATAACCACCTTTACTAAGCTCTTGTACAGCTATATAGCTTGTTGTAAGATAAGCTATAGATCCTATTATAACCGTATTTGTAACTCCTCCTAGGTTCTATACTTTAGTGGATCTTTATACTATACTACTAGGTGTTCGATCGTTTCTTTGCCCTTGCTATACTTATAGTATAGCGTAGTAATCTCTAGGACGTTCACCCTATTCAGGTACTCCTAGAGGCCGATGTCCCTGCTACGCGCCTAGGCGAGTAGGGAGCTCTAAGCCTTACTTAGACCCTTGTGTCTCTTAAGGGCAAGGTCTATAAATAGTTGTATTAGGGGGTCCTTGTCTGCCAAGCGGTATATAGGTCTTCTTGCTCTCGTTACAAGCGCGGCGTACCTCTCCTAGGCCACTATCTTGCGCTCCTGCTAGGCGAGTTCTACTACTCTATCCGTATCGAGGGTCTTGTTCTTTAGCTTCCCTATCTTCTACTTTTACTTAGCCTACTCGTTTACTACGGCTACTACTCTCTCGACCGCTGTTAGCCCCTATAGGCCTAGCCTGGGCTTCCTCCCTTACGTTCTCCCGCTCCTCTTCTAGAACCTCCTAAATAGCTTAGTATATACCTCCTAGATTAAGCTCGCTATTATAACTAGGGGGCGCCCTAGTCCCTCCCCTAACTAGAGGAGTGGTTCGTATATCCTAGCTTCGAAGTTAGCTAGCCGCTTGTTCAGGTAGAGGTCTACCGGTAGGACCTAGGCCTCCGTCTCTAGGTACCTGATTAGCGTAGTTCTGTAGCCTCCCGCTACTACGCGGAGGCCCTTGCTCTGGTCCTTCGCTAGCTTCTTGGCTATCCCCTTTAGCTCGCTCCCCTTGCCGACCGTAGTTAGGACGTGGTAGCTCGCCGCTCCGTATGCTACTGCGCTCCTTATGTACTTCGTGTACACCTCCCGGGCCTTCGCGAGGCTCGGGCCCTACGTCTTCGCCGCGATCCTCGATAGAGTCTAAGTAGCCGAAGGCTACAAATGGTTAATAGCGTTCGTAATACGATTCGGCCTCTACGAATCGCTAGTTACACCGTTCAGGCTATAGGGAGCGCCCGCTACGTTTTAGCACTATATTAATAATACACTATATAATATGCTAGACGTATACGCTATAGCTTACTTAGACGATATACTAATCTACTCTACGAATATAGCAGACTATATCAAGTAGGTAAAGGAGGTGCTAAAGAGACTATACTAGGTAGGCCTCTAGGTCGATATTAACAAGTGCGAATTCTATACTATAAGAACGAAATACCTAGGCCTGATTATTATACTAGGCGGTATCGATATAGATAAAGAGAAGGTAGCGGCGATTGTATCTTAGGAGCCGCTAACGACGAGACGGCAGTTACAACGCTTCCTAGGCTTCGCGAACTTCTACCGACGATTTATTAAGAACTTCTCGGGAGTAGCGAGGCCACTTTATAACTTAACGAAGAAGACAACGAGCTAGGAATAGAGCAGACTATACTAATCTACTTTCGAACAACTAAAAACATACTTTTCAATAGCACTAGCGCTAAGGATCTATAACTAGGACAAGCCTGTAGTTATCGAAACTAACGCTTTAGACTAGTTAGTAGGTGGAACGCTACTATAATAAGCCAACAATAGCGACTAGTACCTAGTAGCCTACTTTAGCGTAAAGCACTTAGTATAGGAATGTAATTACAATATCTATAATAAGGAGCTATTAGCGGTAATTAAGGCACTAGAGGAATAGTAACTAGAACTAGAGGGAGCAAACGGCTAGTTTAACATTATTACAGACTATAAGAACCTTTAGACCTTCGTAACGACGAAGCAACTATCCCTAAGGTATATACGGTAGTCCGAATTCCTATTACGATTTAACTTCTATATTATCTACTAGCTAGGATCGGCAAACGCGATGCCGGATACACTAAGCTATAAGCTAGAACATATGCTATAGGGCGTAGAGGATAACCAACTCCAGAACCGTAAGAGGCTACTAATCGACCCTAACCGATTCGATCTAGAGACATTTAAACTACTAAGACTATATAACAAGGCGATTATAGTTAACTAGTTGGACCTGTCCAGGTATATCGACGATCTGCTAAACGAGATATATACGAGCTCGGATCTGCTAAAGGCAACGCTTAAGGCGTTAGCAGACCCTAGAACTAGAGCGTAGCTAAAGGACATAAAAACGAAGCTTAAAGTCTTGCGTGGGCTTACAGTGGCACTGGAAGAGCATGTGGGAGAGATGCGTTGCATTGATTGTCATGTATCGAAGGAAGAGACAGAGGAAAGAGAGTGTGTGAGAACACAGCTATATATATGACAGGAAATGGAAAACGGGGCGCTGAGTGGGTGCGAAGCAGCCAATCAGAGCGGACTGCAGAGACAGGGCTGGCTGGGTCGTGACATAAAGTACTATATACAGAGTGCCAAGCTATCGCGGGCAAGGCTTACTACTAGGGGAGGATACTTATTAACCTAGACAACGACGAAATATAGCTATAGCTAATCTACCGAACTTATATATAGGGACCTAGGGGCTACCCTAGGAGGACTAAGACTATTAATCTAATAAACCGGAAATACTAGTAGACCGAGATAACTAGTACGATCTGTAACTACTATAACGCCTACTTGCTATATAATAAGACGAAAACGCTAAAGGCGCTACTAACGGGCTTTCTAAAGCCGCTGCTAGTACTACTCTCGCTATAGCAGGATATATCGGTAGATTATATTATACTACTTCCGCTATATATAAGGAGAAACCGTACCTTTAACTATATCGTAGTAGTAGTAGACTAACTAACGAAAATACGCTACTTTATCCTAATAGAGACCTTAGAAGTAGATAAGTTAATAGACCGCTTTATAGAACGGGTCTATAGCCTATATAGCCTGCCCGAGACGATTATATTAGATAGAGGTATATAGTTTGTTTTAACGTTCTAGAGAATACTATCGTTAAGATTAGTAGTAACTCTGAAACTATTATTAGCGTTCTACCTACAAACGAACGGCTAGACTAAACGGATTAACGTAAAGTTAGAGTAGTATTTACGCCTTTTCGTCGACTAGGTATAGGATAACTAGGCGGATTAGATACCGCTTGTAGAGTTTATAGGGAACAATATATCGTTAGAGACAATAGGAGTATCGCCTTTCTTCGCGAACTACGGTTTCTACCTACGTATAGGCGTAGAACCAAGCAGACTATACCTACTAGAACTCTCGGAAGCTTAGAAAAGGGAGTTTTTCTAGGCGATAGAGATATCTATACGCTTTAAAGCAATACTAGATATAGCGAAGGCACTAGCGAGGTAGGCGTAGGACCGTTATAAGATTAATACGAACGCTAAATGTAGCGACGCCCTAGTCTATAGAATTGGCAATAAGGTAATGCTTAATATATAGCATTATAAGATAGGGCGCCTAACGAAGAAGCTCGAACTACGCTAGGAGGGACTATTCGAAGTTACTAAAGCGGCGTTATACGTAGTGACGCTATACCTTCTAGCGAATATAAAGATATTCGATACGTTTTACGTATTACTAGTTCGGCTATAGTAGCGCGAGCAGGGAATCCTAGGGCAAGCTAACGCGTAGAGAGATGTAAGGGCGAACCGTAGTAGGGAAGTAAGGCGCTAGGACAACGGCGTCGAAGTAGTTGAATAGAGATTTAAAGAGATTCGAGACTTTAAGAAGGTAGAGAATAGGAGGTAGTAATACCTAGTTAAGTAGGAGGGCTATACCTAGCCGACTTAGTAGCTAGCAACGGATCTACGCGGCTACGATAATACTATTTAGAAGTTCCACGACGCTAATCCGAACAAGCTAGGGCCCCTAGCGTAGGTACTAAGAAGGAACTAAAGCTACAATTCGAGCGTTCGAACCGTAGGCTTAATTTAAAGAGGAGGCTTGTTTTAAGGGAGGGTAGTGTTACGGGTCTAGCCGTAATATATAGCCGTATGGCCATTGCGGGCCGTATGGCCATTGTAGAGCGGTTGTGCGATGTAGGGCCTGTAGAGCCTGTAGCATGTGGAGCCCGCTGCGCAGGGCTTATCCCCGGCGGGCCACACCTACCATCTTGAGTTCCTCGTACAACCACATCGAATATATACGTACCCTAACATTGGGCATTTACCACCCGTGATAGATAGGGTGTAGGATAAGTAGTACCTATAGGGTATAGGATAGCTTGTAACATACCCCCTAGTTACGAGCGTAAGAGAGGAACTGTAAATAGAGCAAGCTAGTATAAGTTGCGATACTCGCTATAGTGTTAAGCTACGAAAAAACATGAAAATAAATAGCTAAAGAATAGTCGGTTAATCTGAAAATAGTCGGTAAATCAGCCCTACGTGCTACTATAGCGTAAAAAATATATCTCCTACATACTAAAAGATTCTCCTACGATCTTTTTCTTCCTTTAATAATATAAAACAACCTAATATAGTATTATACTATATAATCCTTTGTCTTTGCCGGAGCTTCCTAATAGGAGTTCTAAGCGCGCTTGCGCTAGTTTACCCGGTATTTCGTCTATATGTAAGCGCCTTGTAACTAGCGACGTAGTTTCTACGCTACGTACTACCCTTCCAATAAGTACTTCCTCCGCCGATCCTAGCCTATATATTTCTCGCGGTCGAAAATAAGCTATAAAAATACTAATCGCCTAAAAACAGTCGTAAGGAGCTAGCCCCTAGTCTCCTACGCTAGGTTCCCTACTTGCTATATATATTATTAGCTCTCGCGGGTTATAACAAGGATAGGGAGTACCGTAAAGTTAAGGACGGTTATAACAAACGGTACTTTAAGTGCTTAAAAGGGTATAAGTATAATCCGCTATATATATTTCCCTGCTTACTAAGTAGTTAGTTGTTTATCGTTATAGTCCTAGTTATACTATAAAGGCCTTACTTTGTCTAATAGAGGTAATTTGTATTAGTAATACTAACGCGTTAGTAAGTAAGGTTTTATTACTAGTTTTTAGAGGGTACTACTAACTATATTATAGTAGCTCTTCTATCTTCGCGCTTATATATATAAGACGCTTGCTAAGACGGAGAGGGAGTAGGAGGAGGCTAAGGAGAAGGGTAAGGAGGAGGTCGAGGAGGAGGATAAGGAGGAGGATAATAAGGATAAGGAGGAGGAGTAGGAGGAGGTAGTAGTAGCGGCTAAAGGCGAGTAAGTTATTCCCCCTATAGCGCGTAAGGAGAAGATCTAGCGCCTTACCGAGCTCGCCGCTAAGTTTATTCGGGTAGCGTTCTTATAAGCTACTTGTCCTACGTTAGGAGCAAGTTGCTACTACTAAAACTAGTTTCCCCTACTTTCCTTATTCCTCGATTAAGTAACGAACGCTATATAGATTTAGTAGCGCGTAGAAATGCTCGAACTATTAACAAAAGAGCTACTTAGTTAACCTATTAGCTAGTATCTAATTCGTAGGTAGGTAAATAACCTCGAAAGAGCTGTTCTAGTACTCCTACTATATCTACAAGTTATAGATATCGATATACCGCAAGCGCGTTGCTATACGCTTATTCTCGCTAACTATAAGCTAAATATATTTATTTGTACTCCGATATGCCTTACAGCGCGCTGGTCCTGCTACTAGTTTATATACAAAGGAAACCGTACCCCCTGAACAGGGGGCCAGGTGAAAACCCCTGCCTACGCTTCTACTTTAGCGCTTTGAATCCATTATACTACGTATAAAAGATAGCCCCTATCTCCCTTAGCAGCTCGGTTCGGCACTTCCTACACCCTCTCCGCTACTCTTAGCTACTTTTATAGCCTTTGTAGCTTCTAGTTATAGCCTACAAGCAACGCTATACTCCGTTAGGCGCCCCGAATCTATTAACTAGCTAATAACTACGCGTAGCGTACCCCTCCTAGGCCGCTATCTCGCGCTTCTACTAGGCGAGTTCTACTACTCTATCTATATTAAAGGTCTTATTCTTTAGCTTCCCTATCTTCTACTTTTACTTAGCCTACTCGTTCGCTATAGCTACTACTCTCTTAACTACTATTAGTCCCTATAGGCCTAGCCTAGGCTTCCTCCTTTATATCCTCCTACTCCTCTTCTAGAACCTCCTAAATAGCTTAGTATATACCTCCTAGATCAAGCTCGCTACTATAACTAGGGGGCGCCTTAGTCCCTCCCTTAACTAGAGGAGTAGTTCGTATATCCTAGCTTCGAAGTCGGCTAGCTGCTTGTTTAGGTAAAGGTCTACCGGTAGGACCTAGGCCTCTGTCTCTAGGTACCGAATTAGCGTAGTTCTATAGCCTCCTACTACTACGCGGAGGCCCTTACTCTAGTCCTTCGCTAGCTTCTTAGCTATCCCCTTTAGCTTGCTCCCCTTACTAACTATAGTTAGGATATAGTAGCTCGCTACTCTATATACTACTACGCTCCTTATATACTTTATATATACCTCCTAGGCTTTCGTAAGGCTTAGACCCTACGTCTTCGCTACGATCCTCGTTAGCGCGAACTCCTAGGTAGCAAGCTTCTTCTTAACCGCGCTATAGTACGCTTACTATAAGAGCTTCTAGTCTAGCTAGACCCTAAGGAACCTAGCGGACTTAACTAGTTTAATATCTATATACCTACCTTTATTTAGAAGGGTAAGCTTAGCTAGGTCTAGCTACTACCTTCGGTTCTTGTTAAAGTAGATTAGCTTGTACTTCTATACTATAAACGCTATTCCCTTCGTTCCTACCTACTTTAGGTAGGTTCTTTACGCTCGCTCGAGTTAGCGGACGTTTACCTTAGCTAACTTTCTAAACACTAGTAGGTTCGTATCGTTAGCGAAGCCCGCTATACTAAGGTATAGGTGCTCTCTCCTTAGGTCCTGATATAGTATTGCGATATATAAGATAAATAGGACGGTTTATAGGGGGGACCCCTAGGGCACCCTCGCTATAACTAGGATATTGTCTGTCACCTTCTTGTCGAAGTAGAGGATCGCGACCCTGTCCGTTAGCTATTCCCGCACCTAGAGTACTATCTACTTTAGGTAGCCGAGCTCCCGGAGCGTAGCTAGTAGCCTGACGTAGTTGACTATGTCGAAGGCTCTAGCGATATCTAGTTGCAGGAGGGATGCCGAGGCGCCTTAGCGCTATGCCTCCTGGACCTAGGCTACGACTAGTCGGACCGCTAGCTCGGTCGATCTGCTCGCCCGGTTGCCTATCTGCTTAAGCTAAATATTATTATTTATTCGTACACCGATATGCCTTACGGCGCGCCGGTCCTTCTACTGGTTTGTTTAGTACAGGAAACCGTACCCTCGCTAGGCCGGATAAAAACCTCCACTCTTCGATTTAATCTCCCCGCTTCTGTTTCCTTCATACTACGTGATGCCCTAGCCTTCTCCAACCCTACCTGCCCCCTTTGTTAGATGTGATTGGTTCTAGGGTAGCTAACAATCTCCTCCTTCTTCCGCTCTTCCTTCCTTTAAGTCCAGTTTCTTCTAGGGGGGGCCCCTAGTAGTATTTTATTAGGCAGTTCAGCTTCTACCCTAGGTAGTTTACTAGTCCCTAGCTACTATAGCTAGATTGTTTTTATCCTATAGCGAGCAACATAGGGTTCTTGCTAATCGGTGTATGACGTAGGGGCCTAGATCCTAGTCTCTAAGACGACGGCTATTCCTTAGGTTTTCCTTCTTTGGTTAGTGTGACTCTCGTCGGAATTTGCAGGGGACTAATCCTGAAAAACCGAAAAGAGGGTGAGGGAGGCCGGATTCGAACCGATAGCCTTGCGGCTTCTAGGTGCAACACACTCCAATTACACCACTCCCCCCTTAAGCTAAATAGTCTACTAGTTGTTATAGAATATCCGCTATAGTTTGCCTAAATGAAGTTCCAAATCCCGAAAAAGGCGCTTTAGCGCTATAGTCTTACCCTCTACTTTAGAGAGAGCAAGTAGCTTAGCCTTAGTGGAGGATATAGTAACCGTGTCCTAGCGCGCGGCCTTCTAGTTAATAGGCTCGCTGAAGAGAGAAAAGATATATCTGTAAGACAAGCGGCGCGAATCTAGGTCTATCGCGTAGGATACGTCGCTAGAGATATAGAGCATCCTTATAGTACTCTATAGGTTAATAACGTACTTGTGCTTAGGGGATTTAGGTTCGGGTGCTGTCACAGGCACAGCCTGTGTCATGTGCCATATCATATGCTATGCTATGTAGTTAGCTAAGCACCCTGTAGCTAGAGGAGCGTAGCTCTATACTAGGTAGAGCTCGCTACGTAGAGCCTTTAGCCCTCGCAAGCTCCTACGAAGGTTATACTATTATATAACCTTGTTATATACAGCCGTTATAGTAGGTTATACCTTTAACTCGCGCGCGTAGCTAGTTAGACCGTTAGAGGCAGATCAAGCACCTTAGACTAGCTAGAACGCTTCTTTTTTCTAACGTACCGGACTTTATTTAACCTTAACTACATAGTATAAGTTAAAACGAGCACCCTACCCCTATTTGTAGTCCGACGTATAGGACGTCCAACGTATAGGACTACCCCCTATAGAACTACCCTAATAAACTAGGATAATAGAGGGTCTAGAAGATAATAATAATATATCGATATAGGCGCTAGAGTAAGCGAGCCCGTCGCGTACCGCTATTATACGCAAGTAGCTAAGAGCTGCGCTAGCGGAGTAGAAGATAATACTCGCTATACTCGCTAACACCTAGGCGATAGCTAATAACGCGGTTAACGAGGGCAAGGCGCTTTACAATTAGCTCGAGACGTAGAAGCAGGCGAACGCGGTAATCTCGAAAATACTCGAGGAGTAGAGACTAATAACCCTATAGGCGCTCGAGGCAACGAGCGCCGCGCTAGCTAGAGGCGGTAGAGGTAGTAACTAGCCGTTATACTAGTACTATAACAAGGACAACCTAGCTACAATGTCCCTCCCTTACCCGATACTATTTATAGGGGAGGAGAAGGATATAGTTAAGCAGACTACCTTATTCGACGACTAGTTGGATAAGGTCTAGGGGTACTAGAGAATATACCCTTATAAGTTCTCGAACGAACGTACGAAGATCCTATATACTAAGGCGATGCTCGGTAGTAACGCAAGCTACGTAGTTAAGGCAAAGCTCTAGACGATCGAGAACTACCTAGACGACGATAGGCGCTAGTACTAGAAGACTAGGACTAAGTTCCTAAAGGACCTTAAGAAGCGGTATATAACCTATAACGTTACTATAGCGGCTACGAACTAGCTTTACCTACTTGTCTAAGAGAATATGTTTGCGAACTTTAATAACTTTCTAATAGAGTTCTCGAACCTAGCTAACACTACTAATATCGAGAGCGTAACGTAGGTTCGTATATTTAGAGAGCGGATCTTAGCCCGCCTCTCGGCTACGTTTACGTTGTAGGTTAGGCTACTAGCGTCGGACGACTTTAACGTATAGGCCGAAATAGCCTAGACCCTATCTACGAACTTAGATACGGAGGACATTAGGAAGAAGATCCGTAGCAGCAACGGCGCGCTTGCTATATATTATAGCGGCAGTAGTGGGGGTACTAGAAGAGCCTAGGATCCTAACGCTATAGAGATCGACGCTATTACCCTAGCCGCGCTTATACTATAAGAGAAGGAGCGCTATAGGGCTAGCGGCCTATACTTCAAGTATAGCGCTAGCGATTATATCTTAAGGTATAAAAACTTTCTTCGCAAACAGGCCCGCACCAACTGGTGCAGCAGCGCGCCAAAACGGCCGAAACCTACATCGCTAGAAAGCTCCCGACGAGCTCTATCTAACTATACCGTGTGCATCTACGCGCGAGACGCTGCGCAGGTGCTGCAGGCGTAGGAAGATAGGGAAAACGAGCTACGTGCAGCTCCTAGAAATCTTCTTCTATACTACCCAGACCTACAACCTGGATCTACAACGGATCTACCCGGCGCCGGCCCTGATAGCCTACACCGGACCTAGCATAGAGGTCGACAGCGACCTCCCCCCCCCTGCCCCCGCTACTAGGAGCACCCTACCTGCCCCGTGTCACGGGTCTAGCCGTGACATATGGCCGTATGGCCATTGTGGAGCGGTTGTACGATGTGGGGCCTGCAGAGCCTGCAGCGTATGTAGAGCCCGCCGCAAGGCATATCCCCGGCGGGCTACACCCACTATCTTGAGTTCCTTGTATAACTATATTGAATATATACGTACCCTAACATTAGGCATTTACTACCTGTGATAGTTAGTTGTACCTTCTGTTCGTATATGTAGACCTTCGTCGATTGATTACCACGAATTTGCGTTACGCGAACTAACCGAAATTATAATTCGACCGCCCTAAACCTAAGAAACTAATAAGATAGTTAGTCCCGAAACAATAAGATAGTCCTAAGAACTAGAACCTAAGAAACTAAACCCCTGAACCTAAGAAACCGAACCCCTGAACCTAAGAAACCGAACCCCCGAACCTAAGAAACCTAAACAAAGAAGAATAAGCACTATAGACGTTAATGCAAGCTCTATAGCCTAAGTGCCTATTCCTATTAAGGATATATATAGCAAGGCTACTACGGCCCTAAAGGAAGAGATATACCCGAAGCTAAAGGGTTATTTCGAAGGATACTATAGGCTGTTTATAGGTAACGACCTCCTACTTAAAGCGCTTAAGAGAGCTAGAAAGGATAATATAATAGAGAGGATAATAGCGAACCTAGCCGAATATATCCTTAGGGGCGCGACTAAGGAAATCTAGAGATAGATAGTTAGGGCGAACGAGGCGAACAAGAAGGCTATAGTACTATAAGTAAAGAACAACGTTTTAACAAGGCTAATTGAGTCTAGGAAGCTAGGCGGTAGCAGCGGCGGTGCTAGAGAGGGTAGTATACTATATATATCTACGTTTTCGGGCTCTAAGCAGGACTTAGCGAAGTAAACTATACAATTTAGAATGTAGAAGACGCTAATTATAGCGCGATAGGCTATAAGGCCGCTAGAATACGTAACCGAGAAAGCGAAGATCCTCTACGTAGCTTCGCTACTAGAGGGAATCGTAGCTATAGGAATTAGCAACTATATCGATACTATTATCGCGAATCTAGGCGATAAGCAAGCCTAGGTATAGACAACTACTAACGAGTTTATTAAGTTCCTTTCTAAGAAGTATGTAACGATAGATCTAGTAGCTAATATAGAGAATAAGCTACGTAAGATAGCGTAGAAGGATAAGTACGCGAAGTTTATAGACTTTATTATAGAGTTCTTAAACCTTTACGACCTAAGTAACTAGGATAACGCTATCTACGTATACGCGCTAAGGGAGAAGCTTTCGAAGCTAATATAGGACCTAATCCTACTATAGACGAACCTCCTAGCCTAGGATAACTTCTAGGGATAGGTTACTATAGCCTAGGCCTAGGCTAATAACCT